>JABUQX010131741.1:0-45122 GCA_015478945.1 Trachelipus rathkii
TTATCTTTCAACCTAAACCTAGAAAACCTTTGGGTTTCTACTATACTGCCTTGTTTCTCGTGATATTACCTCGCCGGGACGATGCATTCAGAAATTACTGTTATCTTCAAATTCCAGAAAACCTTTACTTCTTCTTCTTTCATCTCAAAATCGCGCAAAATTTATCTTCTCCATGACACTAAAAAATTCTTTTCTCAGAAGAAAATGCAATAATCTTACTTGCTCCTCTTCCTCACGTCCTTTCTGACACTTCTCAAAAAATGTTCATAGATTGCCTCTTCCTCTTGCCCCCTTTAGTATCGGGTCAGCAACAACTGCGTTAACCTTCACTAAAGCTGAAACTCTTTGCCTCAACATTTACTTCTAATTAAACCTTAGACAATTCCTGTGCCTATTTTCCTTCTCTACCTCCCTGGACCTAATTTATGTCTAATATTGTAATACTTAAATTAATATAATTACTGCTTAAACATGCATTTGTATATATATATATATATATATATATATATATATATATATATTATATATATATATATATATAACTATTATATTATATATATATATATATATAATATATATTATATATATATATATATATATAATATATATATATTACTTTATATAGGGTGTCTCACGAGGAGTTACAGCGGTGTATCACCCGTACGGCGATGTTTAAGTATGGAAAAATGTGTAAGAATATAGCGCTTCGATTATTTATTCATTAAGAGGATGGGGTACGTTACGTTAGGGGCCTGCCGCAGGCACAAATGAAACCGTCCACAAACATGCGAATGTTAGAATGGTAATGCATATATTCTTTATGGCATGCTGTGAAAAGCCCATAAAAAATGAGCTGGCGGTCTTCCTCTCAACATTTTTGATACGCCTGTTCGGTCTCACGCAATGCCTACCCAAAAACAAAAGACACCCTGCATAGGACATATCATTGCGTTAATAAATTACCAGTTACATGTTCAGCCGTTGGTAACGCTGTCAATTTACAACAATGTTTTACACGTGGCAATGTGACAACAGCGTTGAAGAGAAAACAATGCATTCAAGACAATTCAAAATATCGATACGCTGCTAGTGTAAATGACGTTGTTAATAGTATCATAACAAATTTACACCTATGAATCATATCCACAGCATGCAAGAAGAGAGAAGAACGTCAGGTTGTTTTCAACTTGTACATACAGTATTTACAAATGTTGTTCGAAGACGCTTCCATCCACGCGAATACATGCCTCAGCCCTCTGGCGCTAGGTTTCATTGCATGCCAATGACAGTGATGCCGGGTTGATTCCCCTACATGCGTTTGTTATTCGACGGCGAACGATCATCTGCCGCAGTGTTACTGGGGGTCATTAAACCCAGCGTCACGCGTATGCTTAGATACCCCCACAGAAAAGTAGTCCAGTGGTGTTTTAAGTCGGCCGTGATTACGCGCAGGCCATGGAAATGGACCAGATCTTTCCGATCCATCTTCCCGCGAAAGTTTCTGTCGCAGGTAGGTCGTCACATATAAGCTGCCATTATATGCTGGCGCACCTATCATGCTTGTAATGATATTCTCATCGTGCCCTTAAAGGTATACCACTGACGGATCAACAAGACGTCCCCAGTCTGCAGAAAATGGAACTGGGTAACGCCTGTCCTGTCAAAATTTCCCCTCGAAAAGTAAGGCCCGATAATCCTTACTATGAGTATTACCACACCAAACGTTCATCTGAGCTATGCAGATCTAGCGTGATAACTAGTGAATGTTATATGGAGGTTTGTTTCGCCCAATGTCGGAAGTTCCACCGCATTATCATACCGTTTATCGGATAAGCCGAGCATTCATCGCTCCATAAGGATATTTATTCTAATAAGTCCCGGCTACATTTCATTAGCGAGCAATCAGCATGACAGCCAGGAATCTCAGCCGCCGTTGTTGGTCTCCGCGCATGCAAAGCATGCACCATATGTGTTCCTATATGGATACATGTTGTATGCAATACGAATCCGTCGTATGGTTTCCTTCGATATTCCTAAGACCGAACTAGCTAGCCGTAATGAGATGTTGGAGTTTCATGAGTTGACTATAGCCAGCAACGTCCAGCTTCGACGTCGAATGTACGGACACGCACCCCCCTCCCGTATGTGATGAGCGGGGTACTTTGAACTATCGACCCCTGTACTTGAAACCGTCTGTAAACTCTATGGAATGGCATGTGGCTTGGCGGTCGTCGATGTGGATAACGTGGTCCATATTCTGCAGTACTCTGCGCAGCCATTCTTTTTTTGCGTCAGTACATTTCCAACATCCTGTCTATGATTTTTCGTCCTGCGTGATTACTGGCTCACGTGGCATGGTTCCAAATGTTATGTGCCTCGACTAAACAAACGACTCTGAATGTTATAAGCTATCACTACACTTATCAACGGATAATTTGTAGGCTTATGACGATTAACCTCCATATATGATAGCTGTAGTGGCTTGTACAATTTACATGGCCGTATTTATTAGGCGACGGTACATCAATATAATCAAAAGAATATCATCTAGGTATTTTAATTTAATGTGTCCTTTGTTAGCTGTATTTAGACACTAATTATTTCATATTGACACGTTGTCATCTTTTGCTAGTCACTGCATGCTCTCACGGTGGACGTCTAGATGCTTTATGGGGTGAGCGAGTGTGCGTGGCAACGAACAATTGTTATCAAAAAATGGTTGCCATAGGAAGACCCCATCTCATTTTTTGATGTGCATTTCACAGAGCCCAATAAAAATATATCATCCATTACGACATTCGCATGTTTTGTGCGCCACCGGGTTTTCATATTGCGCCACCTGCGCTAGGCCCACCAACGTAACATATTATCCTCCTTAATGAATTAAATAACTCGAACTTCTTTCTATTTCTTTCACATTTTCACTAACTTAAAACATCCGCTACGGTGACACACCACTGTAACAGACCTCGTGAGACACCTGTATATATATTATATATTATATATAATATAATATATATGATATATAATATATATATATTAAGCTATAATATATATATATACTATATATATATTATATACTATATCTATAAAAAAAACTAATATAATACACCGTTTAAATTAAAGTTAAATAAATAAGCTACTTAGTCTCTCTTATTTTACTTAAAAGCAATAAGCACATTAAAAGTAACTACCAAATGCCTACAATATACACATTATACTAGAGAAAATCTACGTACGCAATCTCGGCTATTCGATTTCTGCAAGAAATAGCGGCATTTTTAATGCCTGTGAAAAATAGCATTCGTAATAATAGCTATGATTCTTACACTTTTTTCACATTTATACATAATATTTTAAAACTTTATAACGTAATATGTTATTCATATCGAGCATTTTTGCATAAAAAAAACAAGATAATTTTATCGTATCATTATGGTATTTTGTAAAGGATTGACCGCTATTCTCTAATGTTAACTCGTGCTTAGCTACGTTACCACGATTAAGAGTTGCCTCTGATATATATATATACTATAATATATATATATTATATACATATAAATATATATATAATATATAATATATATATATAATATATATACTATATAATATATATATTAATAATACTATATATATATATACTATATATATATATATTTATATATATAATTATATATATATCAATTATATATATATATTTATATATTATAAATATATAGTATTAAATATATATATAATATATATATATATTATAGTATATATAATATATATGGGATATATATATATACTAATATATATATATATTATATATAGATATCCGTCATAACCATTCTTAAACACATCGTGCATTTGCCCCCTAAATATTCTGTTGTTTGAAGAGGTGAATAAATGTGGGAAAAAAAAAATATCAATATCATCATGCCCCAATTGCAATATTACTGCCCATATCATTACAAACAATTAATTCATGCAAAGTATAACACTGTACGCAATAACTGGTAAATTGTAAAATCACAAGAATGAAGCTAAAATTATTATTCGCATTGCATTCGCAAATATTAAAAGTAAATTATTTGCATTCGCCCACGACGGACACGAGGAATGGTGAATAGAAAATGTTCTGCATGGGACTTTTAAAAATTTAGCCAACTTTAAGTGCCAGAAAAATGACTAGACATGACTTAGCTAATATGCTTGTCTCAAGAGTTAGTGACTAATTTGAGTCACAATTCGAAATCTAGAATATTAATTTATGATACGCGCGTACTTGTGCAGCTATATTCGCCTCAAAATCAAGTTGAGGCCCAATTCCGCCAATGCATTCTTTATCCAGTGTGTTTGATACTTCGATATTGTTTTCCATGACCATCGCCAAACCGTACACTTTGCATCGTAATATTCTCGGAAAAGAAGAACGATATCTTGCGTAAGAACTATCTAAGCAACAAACACAAGGAAAAATTATAGAAGGAAAATGGTGTAAAAGAGTTAAGGCATCTCCAATTTAAAAGTCCAAGTTTAGAACCAAAGCCAGATACTCGTGAAAATAATATAAAAATTTTTTTGGCTTTTTTTTTTTTTTTTTTTTTTTTTTTCTTTTTGGCTTCTACTACGGCTAACGAAAGTATCGCTCTCTTCAATACACTACTCAAAAAAATAAATAAAAATACTAACGGATATATTATTTGAAAGAAAATGTATAACAGCGTTAAAACTAAAGTTTCAGAATTAATAACATCTATCAAACAATCATAACCAATGTAGCTTCTCTTCGACGAATGCCCACCGTCAGATACTCAATCGCAGTTTCTTTCTATTCTCTGAGTTGTCATGCGTGACAATTATTTCAAAGGCCAAATTTTGTTCGTGTTCTGAACCTTCTCACTTGAACTCATACACAGCGCTGAACTATCCTCTAGTGCGTCGATATTTTAATGGCCTAATGTTGACGAAATGGACCACCCCAGATGTATGTTCACTGTGTCATGAGAGTTGCTGCTGGTGGCAATATAAAGAAAATTGTTTCTTTCTTGAGTGGAAAAACACAAACTCCGCCAGCCACCAACATTAGAAATGTTGCATCTCAAACAGCAGTCAGAAAAGTTCTCTCAAAATATAGGTCAATTGAGTCACACTTTTTAAGTCATTTCGGACTAAGGCTCAGTAAGCAACTAAGAAATACAGGCCAGAATTAAAGTTCGCTAGCTTTCGACAGTAATACATGCACGTTACTCTGCAAAGGTATGTATTGTTAAGTTGCAAGAAACTGATGAATCTCTCTCACCAGTACGCCTTAGCTCTGATGCTAAAATAAAGTCTGCTCATCCATGACAATTCTATTCTAACCAATTGTATCATTGTACTCCAATCAGTTGAACGATATCATTATGATAACACGCACAACAACATTTTAAATTTTTGTCCTTTGCCATGAAAATAGGTATTCGTCATAACAAAAGAGTGCTGCCCACATATGCAAAACAAAAGCTCCATCAACGTACGCTTTTTTTGGAGACACACTCCTCATATCATTATACATATTGCGTTACATTGAATTGTCTAACAGTGTCGTTGATATATATAGCAAGCACACACTAAAATTGATTTTTTTCGTTTCCTCTTGTAGGCATCTGTTAGGTGTGTCCCTGATAAAAGACTAGCAATATTCAGCAGCATACTTTCATTCCATATGCGATCTACATGAAACGCTTTCAAAACATAGAGATGTCCTGGCTGAAACCTCTCACCTATGCTCATCACTTAAATATGTGACAAGGTTTGAGGGGGGAAAGAAGTCCAAATGTGAGTCCATAAAGTAGAGGGTTTAAAACATATTGCAACCTATATCACGAAAGCAATGCACCATGTGACGTACAAGATATTCATAGTTTTCAGCTTTCTCAATTCAAAGGAACCTGAGCACACTGATTTGAATGCTAGCCAGGCCTCTTTTTGTCCTTCTGACAGTTTCCTTTCGAACAACTCTCAGCTCGTAAGACTACATTTAATGTGGCAATAAAAACCCCTTCTTTTATCTTTGCCTCACTTAAAATTTGTGAATTGGTTCCTGAGCTGCCCAGAATGCCCACCTTCTTTGTCAAGAGCTTTTACAAATATTTTTCATCAAACAAGTTAATGTGCAAAAGCCGGAAGAAAGAAACTCGCGATTCACAAGTGACATGAGATATAGTTTTACAGCGTCCCAGGATGTAATCTTGTCTTAGGCACTTTTCGAACTGTTCCCGGCTTATTAACATGTTCGCCAGAAGAAGCAGCAGAATTTTGTGCTATCCTGTTTGCATGCCTGCTAATAGTCAATGACCTCCAGGTTCCCCACAAATGTGCCAATTTAAATGTTTGTGAACTCAACCTTAGGTTAATAATAGAACTCATAATTCGTACGCTTTCCTTTGCTATTGTTAAATATGCTAACAGAAACAGACGCCGAAAGACATTGCTATTATGGAGAGCACTGCCTTGAAGACACGTTTCGAGGAATCAATAAACAGGCACCACTCTGCTGGTTATGCTCATGTCCCAATGCATGTCCAACTAGGCCATCACTCACAGCTCAATATACAAATAGCCATCTTTCTGCCCAAAAATCAGCTGCAAAAACTGCCCTCTGTCTGCCTCATAAATGAACTAATATTTACACCTTTCTCTAATAGATTTCAGCCCTGAAGCCCAGAAGCCAGCAATTCTGAGTCTGTTTGTGAGAGCTTTAGATCTCGTACAGGATCGTTAACTCCTCGTTGTGTGATTTCGTGATGTGAACATGTCATATTTGTTGTGGTTCAAGTCAGGATCTGCATACCTTGCTGTCATGCGGAGGGTTCATCCTCTAGCTTAACAGTAAATTCATCGAGATTTGTAGGTACAGGAAGATCATCCGAATGAGGAACTGGACGCATTGTGGTGTGTAGGTTTGGATACTGCATACAATGTTTGATTACAAGGGAACCCCCTGCCCACATTTGTCAAACAGAGAGTAACAATCCTTTACCTGATTTGTCGTTCTACCGCCAAATCATAAGGGTACAGCAAATTTCATGTGCTACGTTTTACCTTTTAACCAGATAAAAAAAAAAAAAAAAAAAAACTTTCTCATATTTTCAATCTGACTTGGCAGCATACATGTGGAGCCCAGGACTTATCCTAGTCCCCAACTTTACATCCAAATGTACAATTCATAAGCCTTTCTAACTAATGATGACAAGCTACATTGTCGCGTCTTAAATGTAAGTTCTCCACACACTTAACAAAATAGGTTAGGGCTATTTTTTACTGATGTGGCATTATAAAGAACTTGACAGCATATATATAATACTTATAATAACTATTTCCTATTATTATGTTATAGCAATATTATAATTTCAAATATACCTGAAATAGAATAATACTATATCTATATATATATATATATATATATATAATATATATAATTAATATATATATATATATAGTTATATATATATCTTATAATATATATATAGTATTTATATATTATTATATATAATATAATATATTATATATATATTATAAATTGCATGTACCAGCTGTTATCAAAACACTAGTACACCTCACAATACCCAAACCATACTGACATCAACAAAAGCACGTGCGTGAGATGAAACATCTGCCCTAATAAGAAAATGCGGAAATCGGGTGTAGACCAAATTCAGCCAATTCAACATTTGATACGCATCGCGTAGACAAAAATAAGCCACAATATCTGCTTCTTTTACGCAAAAATATACAAGAACACATATTTTCATTGCAAGGACATTTTTCATGTTGTACAGTGTAATCAGCAAACACTTGTTTGTCATCCTCTCGTAATAACTCTGAAGAGAGATATTATACTCCTCAGATCAAATGACAGTCAAGAATAAAAAGTATGGTAGATGACGGATATTGAGATCTTTTCATCATACTAATTAATGGTAATACGGGTATAAATGTTATCGCATTGTACCATTAATGATGAGACAATGAACATCTAAATGGAAAATTATTTGTTTACCTATCACTTAGTAATTCTGAGTAAACCTTGGCAACCTTAAATAATCAGACGTAGCCTAAAGCGTGTTTACAAAAAACATAAAGATCCTACATCGCTTAGTTTCTTGACTTCAAAAAAAAAAAAAAAACTTTTATTTTTTCTTCCGCATCGCACCGCCACCAGTGTCGCTGAAATTTGATGCGCACCGCCACCGCCACCACACCAAAATTGAGCGACACCACGCACCGCACCGCACGCCGCCGTGCGTCCGGCCAACCCTAGTACAATGTATATAAAAAAACCGTGTATATTTAACGAAGCAAAGTACACGCCAAGCGATCATCAGGTGTTGAAAATTACACTCACAAAAGTGACGCCAAGCTTTAAGTTAGAGGGGATATGAGAAGGGAGAAATACAAAAGTAAGAATAGCAAATTTAGCTCATTGTTATAACAATTACCATAATTTAATATTTTGTTTTATAACAAAATAAATGAAAACATTATATTATATTATACTATTATATATATATATATATACTATACTATATATATATATATATTATATATAGATATATAATATATATATTAATATATATATACTATATATATACTAATATATTATTATACTATATATGTGTAGTGTGGGTGTCGTGTGTGGTGTGGCTGGTGTATGTATGTATGTATGTATCCTACTTGCTTCAATATTATTTACCCTGAATAAATAAATAAAATAGTATCTAAACTGTATTGTACATATACTATATAATAGTATATATATATATTATAGATTATATATTATATTATATATATATATTATATATATTATATATATATATTACTATATATATAATATATATATATATATATATATATATATATACTATATATTATATATATATATATATGCTATTGTTGTGCGTAGTACCTATGTGTCCTACCTTGTTTCATCATTATTTACCCTCGAATAAATAAATAAAAATATATTTCCTAAAGTATACCGTATTCAAAATTATCATTGTTTCTGAATGTACACCCGTAGTTGTACAGCTCTAGCCATATAGAGGATCGCTTCCTGATATACTATATATAATATTAATCATATAGTATAATATATATATATTATATATATATATAATATATATATGATTATATATATATAATATATATATATATATATATATATATATCTATATTACAGTTGGTCCCCCACCTCAAAGTATATATTATTTTGACCATATTATATATTATATATATATATATTATATATATATATAGTATATATATATATATTATTAAATATATATATATAATATTACGATATAATATATATATATATATATATATATATATATATATATTACTATATATATATATTACATTTTTACCATCGTAAGCTATTTTCAGGACCTAATAAAACAATAATAATACAAGAGGATAAAATAAAACAAGAAAGTCCACTCAAGCTTAATCTCAACCCAAATTTCTAATATGGCCGCAGATTCAACCTTTAAAGTAAAGAAGGTTAAAAAACATCATTAAAAAACAGATGATACAAAGAAATACCCCAGAACAAAAGTGACTGGAAAGAAGG
The DNA here is from genome assembly GCA_015478945.1 of Trachelipus rathkii. NCBI lineage: Eukaryota > Metazoa > Arthropoda > Malacostraca > Isopoda > Trachelipodidae > Trachelipus > Trachelipus rathkii. The sequence goes on from JABUQX010131741.1 coordinate 9,599, forward strand.
AAGTGCTACATCTAGCAAGCACACCATTTCCAATTTTCACACAAAATTTGTGTTAAGACAAATTTCTCATATGGTCGCAGTTTCAAGCTTTAAAGTGAAGAGTGAGTGAGTTGCAGGGTGATGGAATGCGAGTCATTAGCTCTCTCGAGCATGTGTTGTTGCAATATCATTAAAATTAAAATTCATGTGCTAAGAGTCAGAATTTGTGCTACAGATTCCACTTCTTTTTATCCGTTTATAGCCGAAAGAAATATTTTTAAAAAACTTATACATTTGCTTACAGTAGTCCGGTTTTTACTTTGTATTATTATTACGATTAATATATTTCTTTTTCTATAATTTTTTTTTTAAATCATATACTTTGTTTTAAGTTTTTATGATGATAAAAATGTCATATTAGTACAAGCTGCTACTTCCTAGAAATCTCTATTTATATATAAGTGGAAAAGAAACTATCGGAGTCATCTCAACATGACTGGGTTTTCACATTTTCAATCATCTCACTTCGCTTTCGACAAATTAATGTTTCTAATTAAGTATGGATTTCTTTTACATCATATATTTTAAGTGTTAGGATTATTTAGCTCAGAAATTCAATTTTATTGTGAATAGTATACCGTAGGAATGTATTATTGATTTATTACCGAATTTTATAATCCTATAATTAGGATTCTAAGTGAGTGTCGCAAATTCAGTATTTCTTGCTATTGTATGTATATGAAAAATTGGTTTTCTCAAATAAAGGACCTTCATTATATATATATATATAAACGTGATAGCTTTAATGTACTAAAGGCTTCAAGTTGACACAGAGTTTTGTTATTTTTTATTTCGAAGCAATGTTTCTCTCAGTATACTTCAGCTTTGTAAACTATATATTACGGTGAGTAATGGGAGCAGTTGATACATTAGATAAACGCTATATTAAACTAGAAACTATTTCTAGGATTCAGCGGTTCGATTACAATGTGGCCTTAATTATTATATACTTAGTGAATATCATATAGATATAATCATGTGATGTGCAATTGAGAAATTATTAAGATATACTAAGCAATTTAATTATGCATATATTTTTTATTGACTTAACAATTTAAGGATCGGGCAGCTGTACATAGTAAGCAGATATGGATATTCACTTTCTATTCGTTTGATTTTGTGTAATGCGAGCTTGGGTCTACAATTCTAGTATAGTAGTATTCTAATAATATTTAATATATATTGTTTTATAGATTATTCACTAATAGTTGTTGTTTAATGATTAACTTCTGAGTTACTCGCACTTATTATTTGAGGATGCTCATAATATGTTATAGCTCGATGCGTGAATATATATTTTCATTTGGTGACTTTCGATAATATTTATCTTATGAATTTATTGTCATTCATATAATAATTTTTGTAATGATTAGCTATATTATTGTATCTTTGGATTAAATTCCTAGCATGTTGGTGATTTAATTGTAACCCTTTTAGTTTTTATGTAATTATTATTTACTATTTCTTGTATAATTATTAACATAATTATCTATCTATACATTTATATATATACCGTTAGTTTAGCAGCAGGAAGTAATGTAAAAGAGCACTCTACATTTTTAACTTTTGCCGATAAACACTGTACTATTGTTTCTGATATATAAATGGAAGCTGTTCTGATGCATGAAATTTTATAGACATAAGTTGATAATGAATAATATATATAATCCGCTGTTCTGTGTGAGTAATACTTATACTTCAGTCAGATATATATTAAATAAAATTATATAAACAAGATAATGATTTGATAAAAGCTTGCATTACAAATAATTACTCTCCTCCAAGAAATATTATCCTCTATCAACTCATTACCTTCCCAAGGGCTTAGATCGACTCTGATATTTTCGATCTACAAATTATTATTACTACTAAATATAACCTAGTCATAAATTATAGCTATTGAATAATATAAACGCTATGACTATGGAAAGGGCTATGGTGTAATACTACCAATTCTGACTCTACGAATAAGTAGAGTTCTCAATACAGAAGTGGTAATTTTGTTACTTATTATAACTTTATAGAATATTTATTTCATCAGGATGCGAAATAGTTACTACAAGTATTTCAAAGCAAGCATTAGCCATACCGACACGCTACAAATTTGCTATTCTCCTTTCTCTCTTCCAATCTTAGACTCAAGTATAATTAAGCTGATATAATATATAATTATTATATATATATATAAATAATATATTAATATATATTATATATAATAATATATTATATATATATATATATTAGTAATATTTAATATTAATATATATATATATATAATTAATTAATTATTATTATATATTATATATTATATTATATATATAATTATTAATATTAATATAAATGTTAATACCAGATATTTGAGTCGGCTAATTTACTGTTTTTGTATGGTATATGGTATTCACTAACGAAGGATGTAAGTTTTCGGTGGTCGTTAGTCAAGTTTTGCGAGATTTTTGAGTCTAGGCGATTTGACTTCATCTCATCTTATCATTATATCTCTCTTATATATTAATATATCTATATATATATTATATAATATATAATATATATTTATAATAATTATTATAATATATTATAATATATATATATTATAATATATTATTATAATATTAATATTATATATATATAATATAATTATTATATAATATATATATTATAATATAACTACCTTCAACACCCCACATAACACACACACACAAATAATAAATTATTATATAATTTATAGATTATATTTCATTACATTCATTTGAGTTTTCATGTACGTGACTAGTTTTCGATATATGCTTATATCATGAAATAACCTCTACTTATAACATATTACATTATACCTATAACTATAAGCTATGAATATATATTATATTTATTATATAAATATTATGATATTTAATATATATATATAATATTATAATTAATAATATTTATATATAAATTTATAATATGATATATATATAATATATATAATGATATACTATATATATAATTATATATATATAATATATATTAATTATATAATATATATATTTAATATTAATATATTATAATTATTATTATAATATATTTAATGGTTGAATCGAAGGTAAGGACTTGTCAATAAGGAAGACATGAAACACACTGTGTAGAGATATGAGAATAGGGATAGCAGAGAGAGTAGAGTAGCGCACAGAATGGAGGACGTCAAGCTACGCGTGCAATACTCAAGCAAAACTTTCTTCTGAAATACAAACTGATGAACATCAAACGACAATCGAAATATTCTTATGAGTAATGTTACAGTCTCGACATGAAGCATGAGATCGCGTATTATAATATATAATATATTATAATATATTTTTGGATTAGTTACTTATGTGATGTAATGCTGCTAAAGGCAGAAATTACTAACAGTCAATATAAATGCAAAAGTATCATAGATAAACTGACACGCTAATTTCATCTATGTTAATTACGTGTGATATATCATTTAGCTGAATATCCATGAACGTTTTACTTTTGCATTAGCAATGTGATAAAAGGTCTTAATTATTACTCAGAATAATAATTAAAAATAGACACTCTCAGTATTTTATTCATAAAAAAATATCAAAAGAGAATAAATGACTATGGAATCAGATTAATAATGATCACTTGAATTTGATGCTGATGATATATATTATGTAAATAGTTAATTCGACATCTTGCAGAAGTTAATGCACGTATGGGAATATTCTCACGTAACGGCATCATCTTCCCTAATATCTCATGTGGTAGGGCATTATCTGTCGTAGGTGATACTTTTTCTAACGTATGGATGGCACGAGTGGATACACATATTTGGACGAGTATCGGAGAGACGTGACGGCACCATTAGTTTATCCTGAGACATGGCGCTTGCTTCGTGTTTTTTGAATACTGATTGAGTTCTCGAGAAGGATTAATTATATAAAATAATTCACAAGTGACATCTAGATAATAATATATTATATATTATAAAAAATAAATAACATTATTTTATTTATCATATATATAATATTTTGATATGACCACTTGAATCCCCAACTCTTTTCCTTATTTCTCATTAATGTCAAATAATTCAGTCAGATTTATTTGGTTTACTATTATCATATTAAATTTATTTATTGTTTTCACTATTTCGCATCTTTATCTCGTTTACTAATAACTACACTGATTGTTAGTAATGTTATATATATACTACAATATATGAAAAAAAAAGTTTAAAAAAAAGCATATTTATTACTGCATAAATGAAATCACCGGATATAGATTATATATAATATAATTAATATATATATATATTATATATATATTAAATAATATATATATATATATATAATTAATATTAATATATATTAATATATAATATATATATATATATTATATTAATATATATTAATAATATATATATATATATATATATATATATATATATAATATATAATATTTATATATATATATATTATATATATATATATAGTGGTATTCGTATTCATATTCATCCAATTGTAACAACTGAATAAACTCTTCTGTGTTTTCCTTACTAATTGAAATATTCTTAATTAAACTCTTCTTATTACTCAAGAATATATAATAGTTTTGATCTTTGTAAGAATAGTTCTTGATTATATACTTTAAATAGCAAATATATATAGAAGGCCGGGTTGCTATAGGCGCTGTTAGCCGTCGATAAATGAAAATCTTCACTTTCCTATCAGAAGCATATATTTTACTTTCAGTTAGTTTCAACTGATATCGAGAATCCAATTCATATATATATTAATATATTATAAATTATAATATTATATAATATTACCGGTTTAAAATATATATATATATATTACTTTTATTTTTCAAATGGATTGTGAAGGCTGGTTAAGAGATAGGTGAGTTTGACTCAAAAGAGATTTTACTTTAATAATATGTAGGTGATTTAAATATTGTCTATTAAATTAGTAAATTATTAATTATTAAGTATAAGTTATGTATAAATAATATAATAATAATATAATAATAATAAATATATATAAATTATAAATAATTAATAATAGATGTGTAGTAAATTATGTGTGATGGTGTAGAGATTGTAGATGTATATACTGCAGATGTGGTGATATTTACAAATGTATGTAATTAACTATAAAAAGAATGGATTATATAATTTAACTATTGATTTTTAAATTATCTGTTTTCTAATTTAGCGGAAGGAGATAACATGTCGATCTTAGCTGCTTACAGGATGCACAACTTTAAACTCTCTATATATTATTAAATATTTGAGCGGATAGAAGAATATATTTTAACCAACAACCAGTTTGTTACTCGATCATATATTATAGAGTCGACATTAGTATCGTGTATCAGGGATAGAGTTTGAGCACTTAGGTTATGTCGCAGTCTTTTTGTTATATTGTTGTGAATGATGTGTGCTATTTATGATATTAACGGCGTTTTATTAGTGGCATACTACATCTATATTTTTGGTTGTGCGGGAAATGTCTAGTCTCAACTAGCTGCTGTAGTCAAATCTCGAAGTAGATTAATTTTGACTTCCTCCTTCGCATATAAGCACTGTTGTGTTACAAGATCAGCGTATATAATCGCTCTCACTATCTGTCAACGCGGAGAAGGCGTAATTCTTACCTTCCCAATTTTTTTTATTTACATACTCTTTTTAGTGATAGTTATCCTTATCCTTACTTATGTAAGGGTATGGCTTGTATTTAGATCACGTTCTCTTCATAAAAGAATCTCGTTCTTCTTTTCAAGCATATCTCGACTTCACTAACTTACATATTACTTAGTTCTATATTATTCAATTCACATTCATTATGTGCTTAAATAGTTCTGCACTAACTTTAATTCCATATTATTAGCCTTCTTTTCACTTCACTCACTCACATAATTTCAAAAGCTTTTTAATTGAGTACAGTGCATAAATTATATTTATATATATATATATATTAATATATATATATATATATATTAATATATTAATTAAGTATATATATATTATTATATATTATATTATTAATATATATATAATATATTATATATATATATATATTTGACTTATTTAAGTAGATATACAGCTAAAATATATTAATATATTATTAATACATAATATAATATATATGTTATTAAATATAAAATATTTAATATGAAATATCTCTGACTTTTGTATCGTAATAAATTTCTTCTATTGCTGTATGTGTGATATCTCATATTATTATTAATTAGTTATGACTAATCAGATTTATAGTAGAATCGTGAAATATTTATGTACTATAATAATTATGTTATAATAATTATTACTCAATAAAAATGAATTTCAGTTAAGTATATGAAAATATGGTGAAATACGGTATAGATTATTATCATAAAGTATCACTAAATGATAAGGGTACGCTACCTTTAGTATACTTATTTCTATTTAAATATATAGGAGTCTTAAGATGCGTTATATTTTCATAACTAGGAGATAATGACATGACGCAGACAAAGGTCTGGAAAATTGTTATGGTGTGTGACTATATATATACCATATACATGAGTCTTACATATATTAGTAATGTATACTAAGTATTATTTAGACTATAATAGGAAGATAAACAATCCGCCAGTATACTTCCTTGTTAGTTGTAGCAGATTATTTGATATATGTATCTCCTATCGATTAACTCAGATTCTAGAGAAGACAGTCGTAAGTTAGGTGACGCTGCAAGTCTATCAGCAATATTTGTTACCTATATAAGTCTGTGACTGATATCAATATCCAGACTCTCACTCGGTGCTATAGGAGAAAATGAGATGAGTTAATGAAATGCTCTCAGAGTCAAAATTAACTTGATTTAGAGAATACTAACTGTAATTGAAATATATTTACAGTTGTTTACATATTCCAGTTAATATTGTCATTTACTAGCTCATAAATTTTTAAAATCTCCAAATATAAGTCAATTAGATATATAGCTTTATAGTATCTATTCTATGTAGAGAGTTATCGATGAGTATATAGGGTGGCATTTCACATATATTATATGAGAACTAGTTCGGTGCTATGGGTGTGAAAAACCTATTCTGGATATTACCACTCAAATCGGTTTCAGATGCTCCACGGTTATGATAAATTCGGTTTTTGAATAATATATTGGAGTCATCACAACAATTGATTCTGACTATTAATGTCACTTCAGATCCATGAAATTTCTATATTAATTATTCGAATTCCATCTTATGGGATCATAATGTTTGACAGTTCTAGATAATTCTCGCACTAAAATTATATTAATGTATAATATTAATTTTGTTAATTGTATTTTACATATTAAAATTTATTTATTCATTATTTAATCTATAATATATTATGTAAATTTATTTGGAACGTTTGTACACTCAATTTGTATTCATTAGTTTCAATCTAACTGAGTTAACTCTATGTTTTATAGAAGAAGAGTGTATAAGAATGTATATCATAAATGTTAATTAGATGACATATAAGAGCATTTTGGAAATTCACTATTCTTACAAAACTTATTTATGATTTTGTACTAAAATTACTCTACATCTAAAATTATAATATTTATGGAGAATAATTGATGATAAGTTTTGGCAATTCTATTAATCTAGCCAGATTATTGATCCACAGAGTATAAGAGAGTTTAATAAAGGATGAACAAGAGAACCATAGACATTACCTTGTGGAAATATAAAAAATTTACATTAAATATCAAATCAAATTAAGTCAAATATATTTTATTCAGACAAAAATGTAACTTAAATAGTAGAAATAAAAGTTATTTAATTAAAGTCAGCTTTTACTACTACTTATTATATATAAATCACAATATAATGTTCATATTCTTAATTATATATTACCATGAGAATACGTTTTACGTTCTATTAGAGCTTTTTGTATTCAATGAGAGTCAGAGCTTAATTTTACATAAGTATAATAGTATCATTAAAAAAGATATAATATTATGCAATTATAACTTAACTATACCCAGTATAGAGCTTAATCAATGGTAAGTACACGTAATAAGAAGACGAGGTAGGAAACATCGTATTTCATCATATATATACCAATGTCTTTAAAGAGATCTTATACGAGATTACAATGTATAACGTGCTTTGATAATTTATTGTAACTCAAAGATTAGAAATCTCACTTCTTGACCACAGAGAAAGGCGCGTACCGTGAAGACAATTTACACTAAAGAGAGCTAAACATATAAGACTATATTTACCTCTTACTATCTCGACGTAGCACCATAACTCTTTAAGATACATTTTTATACATCCGATCATCGACAAAAATCAGTGTCTGAGGCATTATTCTCTGTCATTTACATATAGTATATTCTATTCATTATACTATAGAGCTTGTTGAACGATTATGGGAAGTTAGATAGTGTACAAATGTAATTTAATGCTTCACTTTTAATGTTCAATTATGATCATACTCTAGTGTCACTCAAACAGTAATATACTGATTTTTACGTAAATGAAATTCAATCTTACTTAATGAGCGCACTTAAGATTTAATACAAGTTCAAAAAAGTTATGCAACTATAAGAGGCTCATTAATAAATTATGCTCGCAACTATCAAATATGCGCGAGTGTATTAATTAACACTTATATATTATTGGACTAGTAGGTCTATAACAATCATTTTAATCTTCAAAAGCTATGAGTTTGCCATAGGTAAGTATTATAAATATTTCTATTTATTTGGATCCTTGTTCATCTAATTCTACTCCTTTCCGGGATTAAAAATCTTCACTAGTCTATATAACTCTAATAAAAACGAAACCGATTTGAAATACACTATTGATATATAATGACCCTATTGAAAACAGTGTAAAATTATAGATGCCTAATAACTTAAATTGTATATAACCAAGTTTTTATTCTTCAATAATTAAATAATAAGAGAGGAGTACTTATTTCATTAAATGTAAAACTCTATATAATCACACAATGATGCATAATTTAAGCATAGAGATAAGAATCTCCTCATCATTAATCTAGCATTAATGAATTACGATACAGATAAACATACATGTTGTCTCTGTAAGATCGATATCAATTAATTTAATAAATATTATATAGTCTAATTTAATAACGTACTAATCATTAAGTCGAGATAACAGTAGAGTTTACATTTTCTAAAATTCTAATAATAAAGGAAAAAATTTATGAATACCCCTCAGCTGAGAGCTTTTTAAGAAAGTCCTACTATCATAGAGGCTCCTTTAAGAAGTCCACCCTCTAACCGAGTGTCTAACAAGTGCCCTTATAATCTGAGGTCTATTAAGAAGTTATCGTACATTCCACGAAAGTATACCTCATTATCAAGAGAGTCATCATCTATATACCGATAGGCCTTTAAAGCAGTCCTACTCAACCGAGGTACCTATTTAATTAAAGTCGCCCTCAACCGATAGGGCTTACTAACAAGTCCCTCCTTCATAATATGATAGGCTTTTATAACGTCACCAACCGAGAGCTTTTAAGTAAGTTCACTTATCTTAATGTAAAGATTGAGTGAGAGTGAGGCATCTAACTCCAAATATGTCTCGATTTTCTTTCAGAAGGCTACCTATTCATGATAATTTTGTGTCTTCTTATTCACTCAGGGAGACAGATTAGTATACGATCACTAATGTCCCCTCTCAATATAATTTAATAGAGATTATGGAGGCAAAGTCCCATTTAAACAGCGCTGAGAGTGACCTTCTATAGATAGTACTACATATCACTATACTCAGAGACTAATTAAGACTCATGCCCTTACACAATTAGTAAGGATGACTTTCTAATAAGATAAATATCTACCTTAGGTACACATCAATCATTAACTCATTTAAGATCGCCAAAAATTCTAGGTCAACACTATTTTACTATATCAAAACAAGCATTATTATAGTTTAAAATATAATAACTCAATATTATATTATTAACTTAGAGTATATTATTAATTCAATAGACTACAACTAGTACAGCTACTTCGCATGTCAATCAACTGACTGATATTATATATAATATAATTTATTTCAATAAGAATTTAATGCTTCATTTTTGATAGTTTTAAGAGGTAATTCCCTATAAAATCTGGTCACGATGTGAACAGATGTAAAAAGATGTGAAAAGTTTTTCCTACTTAAAAATCTGACCACTGCTGAGAATTAAGGTTTTTATCGCAATCGAGAAACGCTCTTCTAATAAGAAGAGTAATTGTTCAAGGGTGCTCAAGTCTTCGCTTTGCAATACTTGAAGTAAATACACTATCTTTCCTGTCAGATTATGAACAAAGTGATACTAATTTTTATACGAATGTCAGGGAACTCAACTTCTGAGACTAACTCTTCGAGTGAGAGAGAATACATAATAGATCTCTGATCTAGAATATGCTGACAAAGTATATCGAATTGTGAGCGACTATATTGTGTCAACTACTTCTAGCAAGATTATCATAAGAATATCGATAGTATATATGATAACTGAATAAGATTTCGACATATCTAGCGGTCAGCTCGTATCATCAGACTAAGAGGTTAGTATATATCAACATTTATTGAGCGAGAGATGTTACTTAATTGTTTAACCTTAAATGCCCTCTCAGACTTAAATAATAAAGGCAGACAGTAATGCTGTGCATGACATCGCCAAATGATCGATAGCAACAAACTAATAATTACATAACTTGAACAATCATCACACATTAAATTTATTCATTCAATTCTGAGTGATTAAATCATTATATGTAGGTAGTGAGGTGAATACTTATTTTCATGAATCGTATATTTTTTTTTGAGTATATTCCAGATGTTTGAAGAATCAAATTAGTACTTTATATCAGAAGGTGTCAAAAATAGCCAACTGTCATTGATTACGAAGAAATATTAATAAGTGAAGTAAAGACAGGACACACAGACACACGTATATAACATGTAGATCTATCAAAACTGGTCTTTTGTGTGTGACGTGAATTAAATATAGTATAATACCATTATTCATCGGAATATTCAATTTAGAGCATAAAGACATTGTCATATTTACTAGTGCATTGCGCGAATATCATTATATATACAATCAAAGACACTTGATGACTCTTTAATCTAACTAAGTGTTAAGCTAGCGCAGAGTGATGATTACATTTCCAGTGGATGATGGGACATAGTGACATTATACAGCGAGAAGAAAGGGAAGAGAGCAAGAGCTTATTAACTCGCGTGTAATGGAAGTTACTCACTTTGTTTTCCGCTCGTCGGAGAACACTTATTATTTCGTAGAATGTCCTCTCACGTATATTACTGGTATTTAAGTCTCATCGATGTTACTCTTTTACGGACATCTATTCAGTATATGAAAGACTGTTTACGCACGCCTACTCCCAGTTGTTGGGGTATTTAATAGAAGACACAGCTATATCTTACTCACCTCACCTATTTCTTATAATAAGACTCTCATATTATAATTCCTATTTTAAATCATAATAATGTACAATATATTAAATAATCTAATCAGCTTAACCTAACTAAATATAACTAATACTATATTATATATATTACTAACCTTAATATTTATAATATTACCTCTTACTACTATTATTACACTATTATACATCTATATATTAATAATGTTAATTAATGTTAATAATTGCATAGTGAAATTTAATTTATAATAATATATATATGATACTTCATTTTTTTCCCTTTATTTTACAACTACTAATACTGAGTTTTCATATAATAGTATGTTTATATATGGTGATTTTGCATACATAAGGTTGGACTTAGATAGTATTTCCGCATGTGTACTTAAATATGAATCCTGTTTATGTATACTGGAAAGGTTGGTTAATAATATTTTTTACTCGCAAAATATTAAAATTTATTAAATTCGATTACATAAATAATAAAAATGAACTTACTATTTTATTTTTCATTCTCTTTTTTTTGACTATTTTCAGTTTAATAATCTAAATGTAGTCATTTAAACTATTTATAGTTTTTCTAATTATGAGTTTTTTGAACGAGTAATATTTATACCTCTGATGTCAAAATTACATGTCGATGTATATTATATACTAGTAATAATATATCCTATAGCTCTCCTATAAACGCACCTATGTTCTATTCAACTACAAATCAGTTCCCTTATCAGTCCTTACGACGCACTCTTTATAAATCTTATTATTTTAAGATCTCTATTACGATCACCAAAATCACCTAGCATATTTCCTTCACCTAACATAAATACACTCAATTATATATAAATCTTATTCCTATATATATTCCTATAAATATTTCCTAATCCCTTACAATTATATAAGGGCACTATTTCTGCTCTCCTCCAATTCCCTTGGAAACTATATCCTTCATAAACGATTTGTTTACAACAACTTCCAAATCCAATCAAACACCATCTCACCTCTACCATTCCTGATCATTTATTATCAGAAAATAATATTTCCATCACTATTAGTTAATATCCTAATGACATAACTATTTAACCATACTTTTACAACTTCTCACCTTCTACCTACATTAACCTCTCTCTATTACGTAATTAGACCTCTCATCCATTAAAAATACATATATTTATAACTACTTATCTTAATAGCACATTCAAACCCACCAATATTTTTTCCCCATATTCTATCTAATTACTCTTTATTAATTTAATAATATATCATAAGCCTATAAAATGTTATAATTGACAGATTTTATTATAAACGGAAGTGATATACCTTCCATAACTCAATTAATACATTTCGCACACAATCCTGCAATTTATTTATAAATGCTTATCACAGTATTTGCTAAGAATCGAGAGCCAGGATTCTAGCAGCTAAAAAAACAAATTTATATATTTGGGATATCAGCAATATATTACTCCTATATAAAGCGATTAAAATGGTTATGAAATTGTCATATTTCTCCTTCTTATTTTTTTTTTTCTTTCTGTGCATAATTACCTTTATATTTTTCTCTGATATTCTCTTTCTCTCAGAATATTATATTTCTATTTACACTAATAAGAGTGTAACTCAACTACTGGTTGTCACAATCTCGTACACTCAGACTGTTTCGCCAAGCGATTCAGTCGGGTTAGTATTACTCTCGGCCCTTCCTCGGTGTGTATACCTCTCTGCTATCTTGCGCGAGCGTGAGTATCGTAAAATTTCTTACGTATTTCCTTCTTGTGCGCGATGGCGCTCTCTTATGAGAAACTAATACTACCTAGCTACTTTTCGGAGTCTTTTGGTTAGTCTTTGCTGGGAGAGATTCTCACTCTATCTCGAGTCATTATAGCTTAATATACGGGTATAGTAAAACAGTTCACCTCTCCTCACTGTCCCCCTCGATGGCTTTCGTAATGATACTGTAAAAAATGCGATCCGTTGCTTTTTTGTTTTGTTCATATTATTAGGTTCTTTTTGCTCTCTTTCAACGAACGGAATGAAAAATAAGCTAGGGCGCGAGTCCGTTAGCACAGTAAGAAATACTACGATACGGGGGTGAAGTTATTTTACTTAACATTACTACTCACCGGAGTGGATTGGTGCAGAGATATGACTCAGTGACACCATCTCACAACTAGAACTGGATAATGTATGAGTGGGAGAGTTCAAGAGGAGAAGAGCTATTCTGTCGTCTCTGAGCACGTTGGGGCTGTTCAGTATTTTTTCTCGATTTCACTCCTGTGAGTACAGCTTCTGTACCATTTGAGCGAGCGAAAGAATGATATCAACAGCTTGTTGCGAGACCTCCACGTTTTCCTCTATATCTTATTAGATTAGGTCTTCACCTCCTATAATAGTAGGTTATTACTTTTTGATTTCAACAAATAAAAAAAATATATTACTCACTAATAAATAATAAATAAAAAATATATATAAACATATAGTATAATCTCACTCTTTATATGATTGCCTATATTCTCGCCTGTAATTCATAACACAATCACTCTCTATATACATCCAGCCACTTTAGCTTTAACTGTAGTGATTTTATGACGTTTCTCATTAGATAACAATACTGTTGAGTCTAAATAAATAAAATCTGACTCCATCTATCAGATAATCCCATATTTCCTATTACATTTGTACTTTAAATAAACTATTGTAATTTGAATATATGTTGACACACATTCTAAATTAATATATAAACTTCTCACCTCTTTATCAATTATTTACTAAATATTCCAAATCATCTAATCATTTTAACTTTGCTTGCCACTTAACCTAACTTAACAACCTAACTTATCCTAACCTAAATCATCGCTATTAATCTTTTTATTAAAAGATTCATAGTAAATTATACTTATTAACACACTATACATATAATCTCTTACACTACACAATCACCTACTTACTATTCCTATATCATTAATTATTTATACTCTCATCATTATTTATTATCACTAGACATATTTTACCATAAAAGATACCTACTATGTTTATATTAATATTAAATACCATAATTTCTTACCTTTTTTTAGCTATTCCTTATACTTATAATTCCATAAACCATTTTAAAGTATGCTCATTATACAGACAAAAACACTTCAATAAACATGATCCTTCACATGGTCATTGCAATAATAATATAAAATGTATTTCCATATACGATGAAATCACTAAAACTTAATCATTCAAATTATCTCCAAAATAAAATTATCAGTACAAACCCTGAGAATACACGTATAAATAACCACAAAACTATTAAATAAATATAATTTACGTTCGAAATACAAAGCCTCAAAAGAATAAAGAATACAGGCTAATATCTCTTTTCAATAATCTTATTAAGCACTTATAAACAGTCTATTTTTTTACATTTTTTTTTAACCTAAAATCAATAAAATTATTACCAACCTTTCAATAACTAATTATTTTGAGGACCACTGGTTTGAACTTAGGTCGACTAATAATATACTTATCGGTAGCTGATGGGTAGTAAAATAATGTATTATATAAACTATTGATCCGATTAGGGATTATATTCTGTTTATATAAACCTTTTTTATTTAAATTTAATTATATTCTATTATAATTATTGAAAAAGCAGAAGAAAGTTGGCAGTTTCCCATATCTTAACTTTAATCCAATTAAGCATATACTTCCTAGTACTTATTACACACTCAATATAAAATTAATATATAATATTATTAATAATAATATTCTATGATAATCCTAATATACATAAGTCACTTACACAAGAAATTAATGTCAATACTGGTCTAAACTAAGCCTCAGCTTCTGATTGTCTGACGTCACACATATTATCGAGCGAGCGATTATTAGAACTAGATACATCAGTATAGTATTTCCTCGAGCACTATCATATCCTCAGATTTTTGAGAAGTGGATTGCGAGTAGTACATAGTCTGAGTCACTGAGCACTTTATTAATCTAGATGTCAGACGAGTTGTGCTTAGTCTATTTATTTTGAGTGAATCGGTTTTTACTAATAATGTTATTATAAACTTGATTTTTTGTGGTTTTTTTTTTTCTATATACATTATTCATGCTCGCTCATATTAAATTTTCTTATTCTCGATCGTGCTTGTGTTCACTCTTAAGACGAGCTATAGTCATGAATTCTATGATCCTATTTTTTTGATGCGTATATGTTTATTACTTTCCGAGACAGTCCGCCATCGATAGCATCTCGTCTCTCTACTTCTCTGTACAATTTATATCTGCAGCTCAAGAGAATAAGTCTAGTGGTTATTCTGTAGCAGATCTGACTGTTACAATATTAGTATTTTTCTCTTACTATTATTAATCTGGATGATAATAGAGACATTTATTATTAATGTATGTGCTCATAATGTAGGAATAGTTGTGAGGATGATTTGAAATATTAAAAATTTATTACATCCACAGAACACATGCGACATTAAAAGTGTGATTAGCTGTAAATCTTAATTGACGATAAAGCTTCTCAATATAAGGAAACTGATCCACTCTCACGCTACGTGACTTAAAATAAGTAATTATACCCTTACATATACTTCTGCTCGTCAAAATAACCCAGCTCTTAGATAGATAAATTCGTTACCGTTCGGTTATTAGATATATACATATTTTAGCTAAAATATCTTAACATATCTCGCCTACTAGTATTCTTATTTATATATATTTTATATATCTTAATTGAATTATAGTTGATATCACATTATCATCTTGTTAGTTTAGTGTATCATTTATAATATAGTCAAAAATTATTTAGTATGGGCTCATCTTCTTTGTGCTCTCAAGTTTAGTAGTCCTCAAATTAAATTAATAACTATTTCTAATCACTATACTAAAAACCCCGTACTCTTTACCACAACACTTTATTATTGCACCTCTATCTTCATATCTTTCTCTATATAGCCTTCTGTTCAATCAACTTACACAAATTTCCTTATTTATATATCATTGTATACTATATTCAAATCCTCAATACTACTTACTTCGGTATCTTACCTTTTCAATAACTCATATTCTATGTGATGTAATTCCCTCATGATTACATATAACTCTAGCACTATTATATCAATTCTGCTTATATAATAAAACTGATTATTCGACTCGTTTAACAAATGATAACAGAATGTTTCATTACTTTTAAATTAACTTTTCTATTTATGTCTAGAGATGATTTTGCACGTTATACACATATTATTCAGATTTGTAATCAGTTGCAACAGAGAATGTTATATTACTCTCAACAAGTGTAAATGTACGGATTTAATGCTCCATAATACTTAAATTCATTGAACGCAAATTTTCGTATTCTTCTGAGATATAGCAGTTTCTTTATTTTCTACATTTAACATTAAAAGTTTGAGACATTTAATGAACAAAAATTCTATTTCAAAGATTTAGGTCCAATTATCTTTTATCACATTTTGTAAAACTTCAATCTAATACAGTCTATATTTCCCTTTCTCTGCAGTGGCCCATTAGGCACCGAAGAAGTACTTAACTTCCATTGCGTTGCTGCAAGTTCAGCTAGTGGTACCGTCACTTTTCACTTTTCTTAAGACTATATTAGACTTATATTTCTATTCACCATAGTTGAGAATTTAATTGCACCGTCACGGCCATACTTCTATACTTAATCACTCATCACATAATTATTTTTCTATTCATACTCTGCTGGCATGTCTATTTTCCTCACCGATTTTTTTTGTTTTTCCACTGATTATAATATGTTAATATATTTATTATTAGTTCAATTACTTTTGTTTAATTAACGTGGCTGTCTGCGGTCGTTCTTTCTGCTTGCATAACTTCTCAATCTCGTAAGCTTTTTGTGACGTGCTATTCGTTTTGTAACTTGTTAAACAATCCGTCTAGGTTAGGTCTCCTTTTGCTCATCATCGTTAATCCGTTATAGGTTAGCCAATTATGCCTACTCTAGTTCAATTTCCTCTTAGCCGCTTCTCGCTTCTATAATGTCTGGTTATAGATAAGTCGAATGAGTTTAGTGTTAGACACAGATTATAACTATTAAATTAAATATCAATATGTATCATATAAGTATAATATATACATGTAGTACATTTACCTTACCATATTACTATTTGTTTCATCTCATGTACTATAATATGATCTATATCATACCTTCCTATATTATCCTCATATATTCTTATATTATTATATATATATTTTATATATAATATATATATATATATATATATAATAATATATATATATTATTTCATCCCTACAAAAAGCTTGTACACCATTCTCGTTATCTAGCTGTTCTCACTGATCCGCGATATCGACAACTACGAGAGCCAGGCTATGATATCTCCAGCTGTAGCTCTCTCACGGAAGCGCTATTGAAGTTTGAGTGATAAACAAGACAAACGTCTATTTAACTTTATTATTACGTTGGTACTGATTATCCTGCTTTCACTATCGATCAATACACCAGTGATCGCATGTGTTTGATGTGACCTATTCTAGATATGTGAAGTCTCTTTATAACCTACCTTGCTAAAACATGATCTAAATAAATTTAAGTGGTGAGGACATATTTAAAAATATATTTTGGAACATGTTGTTTTACTATTACGCTCCCATTATATCACCTTTTGCTATTTTTGTAGCTTCCTTCTATTATGCTTTTGTTTCTATATATATTGGCAGTATAATGCATATACCCCACTGAGATGGTAAAAGAATTATCGTGAGGTCAATCTTGGAGGCGTTTCATAAGTTCGACATAGAGATGAATTCTTAATGATTAGTCCTATATTAAAACATCATTTTATATTGATTTTATTGTTTCTAAAACATAACTATTGAATATTATGGCGAGAGTTTATTCCTACTAATATATCGGTATAATCTATAACTATTAATCACATTTCACTTATTCTTAACAGACATTATCTTATTATTTATACTCTGACTTAAAATTTTCACTTTTTATTACGTCTCTCCATCACTAATGCTTTCACATTTCGACCAACACACTATCTCTCTATTACATGTCTTATAACTACCAATAAAGTGATTAATATATTTTTATATTTATTATGTCCTGTAAGTTAGATATAGTGCAAGTATTATGTACTATATATATGCCGTAGACGGATATGATTTGATTATATTTAAACTATATATATAAACAAACTAATATTAAATATCTATTAATTAGTATCAGCAGTTTTAGAAATATTAACAGTAAGAATTAATAGATATGTTAAAAGTAAAATAAAGTAAGAACTGTAAGAGTCGCAGGCTTTTCATTACAACGCCCTTATTATTATTTCTATGTTTATAACATTGTCCCGGTATTATAAATGATTTATAATCACACTACGTATAAGCTAGAGTAGAATATTCAAGCTACAACACGCATTCAGAGGAGATCTCATCTGGCTTTATAATGAGATTAGTAAGCGAAGCGAGAAGAGAATAAAGAGCAAGAAACTTATTACAACATATGAATAGTTGACAGTAAAAGATGTGAACCTACGGACGCCTCAAGGAACAATTCAATATTTTTCAAACATATTATGAAACATTTTTATTTAGGATTGCTTTTTTTTAGGGAGTATAGAAAATAGAACTATCTAACTAATAAGAGGATATTCTAATAGATCTCTATTATCAACGGGTAGTATAGACTGTTAAATCTCTCGTACAAATAATTCATCATTATTTTATATGCTAATATACAATTTAAGATATTCTTCAATCTCATTATATTCATATATCTTTGAAATAAATATACAAATATAAGAAAATTATCGCGACTCATACTCATAATACTTAGTCACTAGTTACATATCTTGAGTGATGTTCTCATTATGTAAGCTAATTATCAATCAGTGTACGTACATCTCTGCTCTAATATTCAACAAACGTTAATTTGCCAATATATATATAGATCAGAGGTATTTGCATTGTAAACGTTAAAAAGAACCCTATAAAAATTAACCTATTCTCTTAGGACAGTCATGGTGGTCACTTTAGTGGTATATAAGAAATAAGTTGATAGTACTCAGAGATGTGCTAGAGAAAGAGATAGGCGACAAGCATTGCAGGTCCGAGGTAGTCTGTAAAAAACATAAAGGGGAACAAAAGTAAATAGGTGCCATTGTTGATTAACTTCGAATTATTGCTCCAATTATTATAATATATATGTCAACTTAGTAAATAAGGTTAATAGCTCCTATAGAATAATGGTATAGATTTAGAAAAGTAAAAAGTTAATAAAAAAGATGAAAATAAAAGAGTTTAATTGATATTTAAAAATAATAAACAGTGGTAGAGTATTATATATATTATATATTCTAATAAAGAAATTTGCGATAAGGCAGTAGGATGGATAAATTGGAGAAAACCATAAAACTATTCAGAATTGAAAGAAGAAAAATCAATGTTTTGAATATACTAAAATCTATTAAATACTTAAGTAATATGAAAACTATTCCATGCGAAATGTGAAACTCGCGCTCGTGAGGAGGGTTGAGTAATGGTGCACCTCTCCACGTGGAAAATTGAAAGGAAGTCATCGTTCTTGTTATCAACCGGCCGAGAATAACTATAAATGGACTCGATAATATCATAGAGTTTAGGTTCGATCGTAATGTACACCATTGTTAGCAGATAGTGTCGGGATAGACTCTGATGGTGCATTGATGGTATAAGTAATATTCTGTTTAATTGTATAAGTTTCAGAAAATATCTACACAGAACGTACTTCACATCTGCATTTTTCAGGAGCGAAGGAAATAAGAAAGAAGTGAATAAAGAATGTCTTGTTGATGGAAGGAGACAAGAAGAATGTCTGTTTTTATAAAATCTAAAAGGAGATATATTCGGAAACTTTACTAAGACATGGTATATTTTAAGTCCGCTACGATGCCGGTACACGAGGACCACATTCTAGAGTAACCGACTCTGAAAGAGTCATAATGATTCATCAAGAGAACATCAAACTTGTGTGATATCCTTTGACTATTTACAAATGAACAACAAATACTCGTGGGACCCTTCAATATTGAGCTAGTATTCTAACTAAAGAACTGGAAGAATAAAGGAAAAATAAACAAACAGAAAAAAATATTAGGTAAAAGAAGAAGAGATAAGAATACGCCTGGAAAATGAGACACAATGTAATGAATAATAACAAGAAAGTTTTACGTACGGATACATGCAAGATATGAAATATATTCGGCATTATAAAGATCCTATCCCGGTCAAAGTTGCATAGAATCAAGTCGTGCGGTTAATTTTTATATATGGAAAGAATTTTAAGTAGATTGACTAATCATCAATTTGAAGAAATGAACATAAAATGATATAGAAGATCACACTGTGTATTCATTTTGGAAGAAACATTATGTTAAAGGGATATAAGAAAGTAGAATAATACCTACAAATATTTATGGGATAACAAGTGAGTATAGATAGATAAGAACAACAATAGAATAAGAAGAGATAATGTTAACCTGAGCTTTGATGAAAAGGAAATTTGTAAGGAAAGAATGAGTGCGCCTAAGTAGACTATAACACAGTGAGTAAATGGTTTAATTTGGGTTTATACTGTAAAGGACGTTTTTCAGACTCATAATACAATCGTAAAGGGGAAGGAATGAAAAACATCTTAAGGATCTCCCTCCTGTAAAGTATTAAGGGATAGATCTGGAGAGTCCTTAATGTGCATACAGAAATGTGGCACTAAGAATCAGAACATGACAATGGTTGGATACCTCAACAACGGAATAATTAATGGTAAGAATATATAGAAAATTGCAGATTTTCACTACATATTCGTATCATAGCTAGTTTAAGTAGGATAAATTAAAATTTATGTGAATTTTGCATTTTGCCACGAATATATATGAATATATATAACTGAGTGTAATATGATTTAAGAAGGACCTTGGTAAGAGAGAAATTAAAGAGAAATGTCTGGCAATAATGTTATATAATAATTAAAAATATAAAGAACTACAACAAGCTATGGACCAATATAGTTGGAATATGTACCTAGGGGTGTGAAAAAACGGTTTTTTTAGATTTGTTTTAATTTTATTTAAGTTAAAAATAAACGAGTTTTTTTTTCTAAAAACATTAAATGTTTATTTTTTTATGTTTTTTCTTTTTTTAAATAATTTACCTATATTTAATTGATTATCATTATATCATCCTTTTTATGTATATTTAGAAGTATCGTTGTTATATAAATATCAGGCAGCTCATGTGTAGTTCATACCGCATTAGCCAGTTATCCCTTCTATTTCCTATATGTGAGGCTCTATGTAATGAAAGGTAAGTTGATTTTCTTAATATATTTTGAGGTTCAGTAACGTTGTCTATATTGGTAAAGCCATTTGGAAAAATTCCAATGTCACCGGTGGGTCAGCGGAATGTATACTCTGAAAAAATAATAGGGAAGAGTAATGAAAAGATTAACTTCTTTGCTATAAGCATGGAGAGTAAATATTAATATGAATAAGTCGCATTATCATATAGTAATTATAATATCCTTAGTTTATCGTGATAAAAACAGAATATAATGTTGATTTTTGTTATACTAAATAGTATTTTTATTAGTGACTAGAGGGATTGATCCACATTGTAGTGATTATTTTATATTATGTGATATATTTTTTTTCTACAAAATCAATGTGTAAATTATTTTTTGAATTTTTTTGATATTTTTGATTTTTGGAAATTTGTACTCAAATAAATTACTTAATAATATGTAAATATATATGACAAATTTATTAATATATCGCGTAGACGTTATACAAATTGTAAAAATAGAAAAAATATAAATAAATAATAATTAAAGAATTTGCTTCTTATATATTATTAATAAAAATTAAATAAAAATCTTAAACCAAATTGAAAACATTACAATAATTATAGATCAAAAAAAGGATTTATAAAGGTGGTTTTGGGTGTCAGGAGAAAATGAGAATGGTAGGAAGGCTGATTGATGTTTTGTGGGTATTGAGACGTAATGTCGACAAGATTGATTACTCTTGAGTGTGTAATCTGGGTATCATGTTTTTAGTACACTAAAGAGTATCTCACATAAAGTGATACCGTCTAGGTATAGGTAGCTGAGGTAGAGATGGTTTAATCGAAAGCCACTTGAAGTCTGTAAAAGTAGTGATATGAAATTTTGTGTGAGTTGAATTTTGTTAAGTAATCGTTGAGATGCTATATTTTATCAAGGAAGGTGTTCGGGATGTTTAGAGATCAAGGTGAGGTTGTTTTACGAAATGCGGATTCATCCGGATCATTATGTGTTTCTTGTAAAGTTAAGGTTCGTGGGTGATTGGATGGAGAGGATAGCTGATTTACAGAATGGAAGAGGTAAAAATGAAGAGTGAAGTATGTTGATACGGAAGCAAGGTAATAAGACGTTAATAAGTGAATATTAAAATAAGCTCGCTACAGTTACAATCAGTTGAATGTAGAGACAAGGCTGAAACGAAAATAAATGTGAAAGCAAATTGTTAGAAAAGTGCAAAAGAGCAGTTATGTGGGTTGTGGCATAAAGTATGGAAGTCAAGAATGCAAGATACAGTGACGTGGTAGTGAGAAGTCGAAGGGTGAATGCAACAGCCTGGTTAAAAGGTGAGAGGAAATAAAGCGATGGTTGATTGTATCTAAAAGCAAATGAATGATAGTTTATAAAAGAAACAGAATGCTCTATCTGGAATTATTATATTAAGTAAGCGGAAAACAAGACATGTACTAAAATATGCGTTACGTAACGAGAAAGAAAGGTAAATGAAAATCAAGTTGGAGGAGATGTATATGGGAGACATAAAGAATAGGAAGCTCTTTCTGAAGAGAATTGCGTAAAAGGTTAAAAATTAGATAAGGGAAGCCTGCTCCCCCTTTTGTGATTTTGATGGTGTTAACTTTGATGATGATGAAAAGGATGTGAGGGGTGTGTGGAAGAACACTCCGAAAAACTGTATAATATTGGCAGTTAATTAAAAGAAAAAAGGGTTAAGGTGATAGTGCTTGTGTGTGTATAGAGTTTGCCCTGTGCAAATAGAAGGATAACTATAGGTTATTGGGTGAGATGAGTTTTAGTCAAATTAAGAAGAAGGATAATGGGTAGATGTGAGATAGTTGAAGGATGGTAAATCTCCAAGGTATAGGTTGACATAAAATTACTGGTGATAAAATGATCAATGAGAACGGTAGAGCATAAAGTTTCTAAGATTGATTGGATGCTTGAAAAGTTGTAGTATATATGAAGCGTAATTATTAAGGAGGGTATATAAGCATTTATTCCGAGGGATTAGTAAGCGAAGGCAAGTAATAAGTAATCAACTTTTAATATATAAATGGGAAATATGGAAGATAAAGGGAATGTATGAATAAATTATAGGGGAAATTAGAGTTTATTGAGTAAATTATAATGGGAAAAAACGAAATTGTTGAGTATTTATTTGGTCGAATAGAGTGCTGGCGAGTGCTGAAGGACTGTAATCATGGTTATAGGGATAGAAATGCAACAGGTAATGCGTTTAGAGTAGTTTAGGAGGTTATGTTGTGGATTCGAGGATCTTTACATTGGAAAGCAAATGGATAGAAAAAATGAGGGAGAAGAAGAATAAATTGTTTATTTCAAGGTTATTTGAGGTAAGGTATTTTGCAAAACAGGTGGTAGGTATGTGAATCGGGACAGTTATCAGGTTTAGGAGAAGGCCTCGTGTGGCTAGTCATTGATTATAAAGCTGATATTGGTGTCATTGGTGATTGGTTTACAGGATCTCATAGCGGAGTCATAGTGGATCTAGGTCGGTCGCGGCTTTCTGAATTTAAATATAGAAACTTTGAGCGATTAATCGATTGAAAGCAAATGTTTTACGTATTAAGTTGTAAGAAATTAATAATAGTTCATTGAAGCAGTAATTAAGTTTGAATATTTATTTTTGAATACGCGGAAGTGAGTGCAAGGGTTGTGTGGTATTTATGTCTCCTTTGGTATGTCAAAGTTTTGGTTTATATTGATGGTGGTATATTGATATAGAATTGATAGAGTGGGCGTGCGATACAGGTATAATGGTGATTAGAATGAATGGCAATGATGGAGATGTAAGTGTGAAAGGGAATGCCCTAAACCTATTATTATATTATGTGCAGGATGATTGTTTGGTTGTTGGTGTTTGCGGAATTTGTTGAAGCAGGTTGTGAGGAAGGCTATACTTGGTGGTTTATGAGGATGATTTGGCAGCATGTGTTGTAAAAAAGGTATTGGAGTTTTTGCTATAGTGAGAACGTTATGATTAAGAGTAAAGGTTACTTGGGTTGCGGGGTTGTGAGTGAGAGCACAGGCCTCAGTAGGTGAAATGGCTTTATAATAGGGTGGAGCTGGCTAGATTAAACATTAGTTGTTCTGAGTTGATAAATAGTTTAGGTTGTATATAAATGGTGTGAAATGCCTAGGGAAGGTGGTCTGGTGATAATCTTGTTGTGAATGTATTCGGTGGATAGGTGAGACTAAGTCTTTGAGTTGCAGGGGTACTTATAGGCATGACAGCTTGAGTCATTTGTACCGGTTAATTGTTGTAATTGTGTAATGGAAGGGTGAAGGTTGACCGACTATTGGTTCAGAGAACTTATAGAAGGTATATTGATGATCTATAAAGTTCAATGTCGTTGGGGAAGATGATGGAACAATTTTCTGTTAGTCGGTCAGGTTGTCTTTAACTGGTGTGAGGCATAGCTAATTGTTAAGTGAGTTATAAGTTGGGCGAGGATAAGTGAACATTATTAATTTATCTTGGAGGTATATATTTGGTGGTGGTGCTGTTAAAGAGGGTGAAGGGTACTGGAGATGGAATGGAGGTGTAATGTTGCCAGAATTTATAGTTGCGATGGTACTTATTGGTGAAGTAGGACAGATGTGATGAGTCTGGGATTACGTTAGTTCGAGTTTTTGAAGGCTAGACCAGGATGGTATAGTGGTTGTGGAGTGTGTTGGTGGAAACCGACCGGCGTGTGGGAGGAGTGCTGAAGAAAAAGTGGATTGAGTCTAGTAAACGAAATGATCTGGAGAGGTCAGAAATGTGGAGGTTTGCGGCAGAGGCGAAGATGAATTGAAGAGTGTGCATAATAGGTTATTGTTGGAGGATATTGGCTGTTTTTTTTGTGAGGGGGTAATTGGTTTGTGAGTGGCAATCTCATGGAAGGAGGGATGTAACACTTACACTTAATCGTACTGGAGTTCAGTTTAACTCATAGTGAGGGTCCATCGACAGTACTCCATGGATATGCTCATATGGGTGTGAATTTCTTGAACTGTGACGAGTTCCTTACTATAGCGAAGTTGGTTACAGTTAGGAGAGGGGGAGGGGTAAGAGGCCTGTGTACTTTGCTGTTTTCCGACTTTTTGTCGGAGATTCTTCTATTCTTGCTTTTTCTTTTCGCGATGCTTCTTACGCACCTTACCATCAACCAGTCTTTGGGGAGAAAAAGGTAGATGAAGAATTTATATATATATATATATACTATATATATATATACTAATATAGTATAATAATATATTGGCTATAATATATATAATATATATATATATATAGGTTGATATATGTAATCTATATATATATATAGTAACTATTTAAACAAACTGGCAATTAACTAGTTTCCCTGGAGGAATATTGTATAACTTATTATTTTAATAGATAATAATAATTATTTAATAACTTTAACAATAATTCAGTGATTCATTTCATTGTGAATTATGTTATTTGTATAATTTATTTTATGTGTGCCTTTTCTCTTGTAGTCTTTACCAAATTAATCATCTTGTAACTTTTACGTATGGTGTATAAAAACCTATCTTATATATTGCATTACTCTTTTGCTTTGTTGTACGGATATGTTTGTAGTATTTATCTTTTTGTTGTATTTTTAAGGTAATTGCTTATAATACCTTTAGGCTGGCCATATAAATACGTACCTTTTTGTGACCCATTCATACTTTTTGAATAAAACAAGTGAGATAATGTTTATGCAGAATATTTATTCCTTTTATATATTAAAAGCGAAAAAAACTCTTGGTGAACCTTATAACTAGTGTGGAATTCGCTTTGCTTTCATTTTTTTTTAAAATAAGAGAATTCGAACGTGGTTTTTTTTTTATTAATCTCCCACCCATATGGAATTTAGCGCTTACTTGTGTCAAAACCAGTTCTAATGTGAAGATGCAGTGGGCCGCCCTTTGATATTGAAGTAGAATACGAAAAGAGTATTAGATGACCGAGTTTAGTCAATGTATGGTGCACAGATCTGCAATCCTTCAGAGATATAGATTGTTCAAGTGCCTCCAGCTGATCCGGTTATACCATATCAGATAAAAATAGCCCCGCTTGACAGGTGGTGTAGAAAACTTATCATGGCAAGCGCGCCTGTCGTACCTCGGACCAACAACTCTAGAATAGACCAACCTTTTATTAGTTAGCACTATTGACTTTGGCCACATATTCCATCACCAAAAACGGAACGTGACACACTAGTTAAGGTTGAATTCAGTTCTCCTACGGAACACAATAAATTTCTGGAATGCACCCTTTGACTTGCTAGAGCTACCATCCATCAGATTCTGAAGATTTAGATCTCCTTCCTCTCAGGGCCTACAATAGGCAACAATCTAGTGTAATATGAAGTGCTCTGCACGCAAACTGGATGAAATGAACATTAGTGAGTCCCCCGCCAGTTGGACAAATTGCAGTTACGATGTAATCATCCTCCTCCACTGCAGTACACCACACCAGCGCTGGGAGATAGACGGGTTCATCTGGGTCTTCTCACCAGCCATCAGATTCGCTTGACTATATCACGCTCTCTCAGAGAGACATCATATAGCTCATCTACTTCATCTACACCACACTAGAGCATCACGGACATCACATAACATACATACTACAGAGAGACATACACATCCCACAGAGACTTACGCTCTTCTTTCAGAGAGAGTCAGCACATCTACACGATCACAACTACGCATCAGACAGCACCCCCACCACCACCCCAAGCACGCCTACAACACACGACCAGCAACATAACACAATATGACTAGTGCATTCTATCATCTTCTGCCAACCATATTCACAACACACCTCAACTTCCCCACCACACCACTCCACTCACACTCTTTCGCCTTGGTCTTGGAGGATCCCTTGGGCACTCTTCCCAATGCCACAGAGAACGTAAGGCCCAGAATAATCCTACGTCTACAAGGTCAGCCGAGGCCTTGATAAGAGATTAAACAAAGCTTCTGTACCAATTACTGCCATAGATGTAGAACATCAATTTGGAAATGTATATCATTAACTTATTAACATACCTTTTCAGAGATACGGAAGATCTTGTGTATATCCTCATAATCTAAAAGAAGACTATTGTGAGAAAATTTGTAGATGGCTTCCTGCTGCATAGATGGTGCATCTGGTGTTTTCCTGGTTTAGTTTTCATTCGATGCATTGAAACTACTGACAGTAGGTCTTTAAACTTTCTTCACGACTTTGAATTATGTGGGAGAGCATGAAATGGCTTACCTGCATAATTAGCTCGGGTTCGCGGCTAGATAGATCGCTAAGCTTAGTGTGATACAAAGAGAGAGTAATGGTATAACAGACAAACTTTGGGGCTGTTGAAGATAATGGGAGATAGCAGAAACTGAAACTCAAGAGTAAGAATGCTCTCAAATTAAATTCGATGATTAGAATTTCTACGTTTTAGTCTGGAGTAATTAAAGAATCTTTTTTGATTGTCATCACAAAAGAAAGGATTGAACAGCAGTTGAGAAGTGAGGACGATGAAGTAAGCACGTCCCTCAAAGCCCAACATGTGAGTTCTACCATGTATACACAATATGAGGAAGAACGAAGATAGATACGGAGGAGTCTAGATCGAGATTAAGATAGACAGAAGAAGTATACACCCATAGGAGAGAAGAAGATACCAAATGAACATACCCGAAGGTGAAATTGGGGGGAGTGCTTTATGAATATATATCCGTTGGACAGTAAGACAAGGTTAAATTATCCAACGAAGTGAGAAAAATCCAGTAGATGGGCCGGAAATTAAGCTCATGACCTAGCCAAAAACGAGTCATGAATAGCTTTACAAACATACATGTTATTATAGAAGTATCCCTGGAAAATGTAGAATATGTGATAAAGATTCTGAGAAGGTTTCCACTGGAGATGATAACACATATAGTGTGTAATGAATTTATTAGTTATAAGAGAGATTTTCGCACAATGAAGAGCATCATATAGAGCAACAAAAATGGATAGACAAGCTTAGTAGCTTTGTCAATTAACCACGCCACGATCGATCTGAGGAGCTGCCTCAGAAGGGGTGAAATTTTAAAAAGCATATTTACTTGATGGATTCAGTCTTCTATCCTCAAAGAGTTGGGAAAATGGTAGAAAAGAATATATATTATAAACAAGGCTGATCTTTGTGTTTTGCTCGACTAAGTGTGTTTTTTGCAGGAACATTGGGTAATTTAGAACTCAAGCTGATTCACGTCCTGGACTCATGAAATAGTCTCATGCTAAGATTGATCTATGTAAACACTGATTGTACTCTCGCTGTAAGCTGTCTAGATATTATTATTTGGATGGGAATACATGGCAAACATTAGATATTGAACACAAGCAGTTACATCAATCAAATTGTAAATTACCTCATAGAAGAATACAAGTTAGATTTTGTAGTCAAAAAATACCTAGCCGGCAATGAGAGGCAAAATAGAAAATATGTGTTTTATCAAATATCCTGCACCACGTTTGATAGGAACTAACCCTGTGGTATCAAGTCTCCTTCAAAAGACGCAGTCGAGAATGCAAAAAAGTTACGCAACCGAGAAAGTGAAATTGGGACTATAGAGTACCAAATCACTTGGAGGGTTTATTTTTATCACAATATAGTAAGTCTGGCACACACACTTAACTATTATCTGTAGTGTATTCCAGAGGAAAACCAACAGAGTCCATAACCAGGCCTACATCTAAGTGGTATACATGTGTGACAGATATTTGCTAATGGGGATACTGAGTTTGTATAGAAAGATAATTACTGAAGATTATAAAAGATATATTATATTAGTACAGGGCTGAGAGATAGAGTAGGAAATCTTTGATTTACAACCTTTTGGTTTTTGTGAACGCTCGCAACAACGGATAATCGTAATGAAATTAATAGCTCTCTAAAGATCCAGTTCAGAATTCTATGTATAGAAAAACATTGAAAGTGCCTAGAGAAAATATATATATTTTAAGTACACCGCATAAAATTATTTAAATATAGACGAAACAATCAGATATTCAGACATATGGCTCGACAATATAAAACTGGATAGTTATATACACCACACAGATAATATTCATCACTCTACATGTAGTGAAAAGTTAGGTAAATT
Organism: Trachelipus rathkii; assembly: GCA_015478945.1. Taxonomy (NCBI): domain Eukaryota; kingdom Metazoa; phylum Arthropoda; class Malacostraca; order Isopoda; family Trachelipodidae; genus Trachelipus; species Trachelipus rathkii. The sequence goes on from JABUQX010131741.1 coordinate 39,566, forward strand.
TTTGTAAAATGGTTCATACCACAAGGAGAATAATAAAAAAGCAATAATTAATAGAATCATATGGAGAAAGAAAAGGAAAACCAAGATAAACTTCATTCCTACCCTTATGGGAAGAGCAAAAATGGCATCAATCTTTTTCAGATGCCTCTTTTAATAACGTGGGAAATGGAGATCCAATCTCAAACTTGGTAGTATAATAAGTATAGTAGATGAATTCAACAACAGGAGTCCTTTATATTCGGGAATCAAAGGTGCAAAGAGGAGTCGTGAGATCCCCTAGAAAATATGGGTTTAGGTGAGGCCGCCGATGTGAATATTATTGAAAGCTTATTGGAAGAGGTAAATGATAAAAATACCGAATATGATCGAAACGGATTGTCAAGAGCCTTTGAAGAGCCTCACACTCACAATAAGAGATATATATAAAGATAAGATAGATATGGCCTATTTAAAGAAATAATCGAAGAAGCTACTCACATGATATAGAGATCGCAAGACATTTTGACAAATAGAGGGGTGTAAAAAGAAAATATACTGAAATATGTTAACAACGTAATATGAAGACATAATACACATATGTCAACAGAAGAAACAAGAATAAGAAAAAGAGAAGAAAAAAGAAAATAGAAATAGAAAAAAAAGAGAAAAATAAAAAATAGTATGAGTTTGATAAATGATTTTATATTTTATGTCTGTAGTTAGAAAGAGAAGTATATGTACCGCCGTAGTGGGTAGTTGATTATTTAAACTATAATAACTAAACTAATATATATATATATATTAATATTGTTTCAGAAGTTATAGAAATAAACATAAGAATAGATTGATAAAGTAAAAGTAATTGTAAGAGTCGCAGGATTTAGTATACCCAATATTCATATATATTTTTAATTGAAATAAATTAATATAAGTATCAAGAGAAACCATAGTAGAGATAACCTTTAAGAATATAAGAGAAGAAGAGAATACAATAAGAAAATAAAAATAGAGAAAAGATTAAAAGGAAATCAAGAACATATAGGTTGGAATCCAGTTTATAAAAAATCAATAAATAAATACAAGACTGATACAAGAAATAAATACTTAGTCATCATCTTAAATGGTATTACATTGATTCCATCTACATTCCATTCATCACTATCTATACCAATAAGGAATAAAAGAGGAGAAACCACTTCACTCAATATCATCTTGAGGTGTATCAATTAATTCACCAAGTATCATCCATCTTAGAGATACAATCGAATCTCTATCGACAATACATTTATTTATCTTATCAGCCGTACTTATATATCAGCCCCTGCCGACATGCTCATTCCTACTTATATACAATAATTCTTTTCACATTCTAACAAGATATATATATTGTCCCATCTGAACAGACTGCACAATAGAAGTATGACTTTTATTCCACATCATGGCTTCGCTACTATACATTAAAACCGGTACAACATACCTCCATGCAGAACCTCTAGGCACTCGAGATATTAGTCCCTTGGAACAAGATTACTTGTCAACCAAGTCACCTTCCTACATATACTTTTCCCTACTACACTCTGTATACACAGTTTCCTTTTCCAACCTCTACTTTTACATTCTTCAATCACAGTTTTGCCTAGTTCCTAAAACCTGCACCTAACTTTAGTTTCTTATTCATTAAACCCCAAATCCATATACCGTACCATGGAGTAAACACATCCATCCCTGCCTCACACCACTATTAATATTAAACCATTCACTCTCCACTCCATTTATTTCTTAACTACCTTTAAGCTAAAATACATATTTGATTTCATAAAGATGCCTACTACCATCTATAATAATCATAATAAAGCTAATGTAGTATGAAGATACACAAAGATACATGCATACAAAATTGCTAAGGCAGTGGTCCTTCTGATGAATACATGAAAAAAGAATTTATCGGTAACACAGGAATTAGCGGTGATTATCAACACTGAACAATATATATAATAATATGGTACAACACAGCCATCGCACGTAAGGAATATTTATACTAATTTACTTAAGAGCTATTATCTCTTTCAGCTTTTTAATTATTTGATGGCCCTAAAGTAATAGCTGTTATAAAATCAACATTAATAATAAATAATAAACTATAATAATATAAATTATTAATACTAATTCATACTCAAAAATAATAATAATAATAATATATATATAATAATAATAATAATAATATAATTTTAATAATCTACAAGATAATTTCCGTTCTAACCTTAGCTTTCTACCTTGAGTAAAAAAAAAATAACAAAAGGAATCAACAACATTTATAAAATTTAGCACTTGACTTCTCTGTAATCGTCGGATTGTCAGATTTTATGATTTCCATGTTGAGACTGTATTCTTCATTCAATTAAATTCAAATTTGTTCCCTCATTTCTGACTTTATTGATACCTTTGGTCGAATTCTTCATTTTAAATGATACCTTGCAATGCAAAAGGTTGATAAATCATTAGCTTGGGAAAGGATCTGAAATATAGATAAAAAGAATGTAAGTAAGCATAAAGGGATACATACATACCACACAACACAAATATTAAGCCATATTGTGCTAATTCATGAAAAGAAGCAATCTCATTTGAAGATCAATTAACATTTTTCAAAATTAATTAAAATAAGAAATTTGTTTCAAGACAATAAGGAAGTAGTTCGAGCAACGGATGTTTTGGACATATATGACTAAGTACTCCTAAAAACAATCTTTTTAATTGGAGAGATGCATTACAAATGAATGTATGGATGATTATCATAAAATTTTTCAAAATGCCCACTTTCTTCAGCCATTTTAAAACATTTTTGATTTCAAAATGTATTGAAAACGAATGATTGAATATTAGTTGATATTTTGAATCTGTTTAATTTATGATATATATATAAATGCCTTATTAAATTATACATATATCATCAAAAGGTTTTGTTCGTTTGTTTTCAGCATTTATTATTTATTATTAATTTATTAATTATTAATATTTATTATTATTATTATTTATTATATTATTTTATTATCTATATTACAATAATTTAGAATTCATTACATCAGACTTTTTGTTTAATATAGTTTTACATTTTTTGCCCTTCAATCCCATAATATTTTCCTTTTGATATTCATTTAATTTCCTTAATATTAATCTAGAGAATAAAATATAGATCAAAGAAATAGACATATTTATATGTTTAATCCTGCCAGTTTGTCGTAACCACTCAGGACATCTTTCAAGTATTTGATTCTAACAATTGCAATGAATTATTTTAAAACACTAGATTTTAAAATTTAAACATAACAATTAAGATATTAGATATAATTCCATATTATATTTAACTTAAGGACAATACGTTGAACTTTATGTTAATGGCTGGTTTAGGTGTTTTATGTAATAAGCCTCATCTATTTTCAGTTTTTGCGTTACATTAGGTGTGTAAATTTTGAAATGATTTTGAATACAGGTACACAGTTGTTCTTGTTATTCAGTGAACAATGTTCGGATATTTTACTCGGGCTTTAAGCGGTGTTGGTATGCTCCTATCTGTTAATTCCAATCCTAATTAGCTTGTTTGTAACCAATATAAAAATTGACATTCCAGTCAGACCGGGACACTGCGAATTTCGGTATCACAACATAGGATTAACGTGAAAGGGTATCAACTTAAGTACGAGAAGCAGGAAGAGTTTTTCTTGTTTTTGTGGTATTCGTTTAACTGTGGATTAATTTGAATTACTTGTAGATTTAATGTGGCCGTTATTGAAGAAGTATATTATACATATATTTCAAAGTCTTTCGCATTTGAAGTTTTAAAATAAAATTATTAATGCTTTCAGAGATTATTGTTCGTATTGTCCTGTTTCTTATAGGTTTGTTGATGGGTTTTGTTTTAATTTTCCTTCCACGTTAATATAAAGGGTGGTACGTTTAATCCAGTTCTGATTTACATTCTTTTACCTTCAGCATCAAATGCCTCCCAATCCGAGCACAATTTAGTGTATATTTGAGTGTTTTAACGATTGAATTCTTATATACTTCTGGGGAGTAGGAGTTGTATTGATAATGGTCTGTACGACCATTATCAATACAAGAAACTTTTACAGCCATATACCATTATTACCAAAACCCTAAAGATTATTGCAGTTTAAAGACTTGCTAAAAATATATTCCATCTGAAGAAATATAATATCCATAACAATGCATGCGTCTTCTGACTAGCCAAATTTTCAATTCCATACCAAGCAAAGGCGCCAACATATCAAATAAATCTAAAAAATAATACTTACATAAACCTCCCTTCTGTAGACTTATTAAAAACAAAGGCCACTCAAGCGTCGGCAGCTTACAAAGCAGCTAAACTTTACAACTCAATGCCACAAGACATCAAAACGGAAAACTCTACCAAATCTTTTGCTAAAAAAATAACATTGTATTATTAATTAAATATTAATCCAAATTAAAACTCAGCAATTTAACCTACGTAAAATCTAGCTACTATTAATGCAATTATTATTAATTATTATTCGTAATTAGTGATTGCAATTATTTTTGTAGATGCTCATAACATGTATATTATTATTATGTATTATTCTTATTATTATTATTATTATTATTTATTATTATTATTATTATTATTATTATTATTATTTATTGTTGTTGTTAAGTAGTGGTGGTAAGTGGTTATTATGATTTTCGTTTGTACATTGATACTACTAGTTCCGACTGTTATGATTGGGGATGCCATCGTATTATAACTATTATCATTATAGGATACGAAATAGCATTATGTTTGGTTTCATTGTTTAGCAATGACTGTATTGATACTGTTACTAGTAATATAACTTGTTTTACTATTATAAAACTTTTTACTTTTATAAAAAAACTATATTATTATTATTATTATTATTATTATTATTATATTATTATTTATTATTATTATTAATTATATTTTATTATTATTATTATTATATTATTATTATTTCATTATTATATTCATTTATTATTATTATTTTATTCATTATTATTATTATTATTATTATTATTATTATTATTATTATTATTCATTTTTTCATTATTATTGATTATTTTTTATATTATAGTTAAATTGTGAAGGTTTTATTTAATTTTAAGACTCATTATTATTAAATGATTTCGGTGATTTATAAGACACAACACTACACTGTGTTGCAATTAGTAGAACCATTTCAAACTATATAGGGAAATTAATTTTGGTTATTATAATTTATTGATGTATTAAAATTGTGTAAATTTTGACAATATAATATATGACGAACCCTGCAAATGCATTACACCCGATTTAAAATTTGGTGTTTGGTGTGCTATTTCTGGTAACAGAATAATCGGTCCAATATTCTTCCATGAAACTGGAATTCAGATGTTTACTACAGGTCGAATGTTTACCTGCATAGTTAACTCCAAACGAAATGCGTTATGCCTATGTTCCAGCAACATGGATGTCTTGGAACTAGCACTACCGTTTTTACAAATCGGAAAGCGACATCAGCAGGGGTTTTGGTGGCTCCCACGGTGT
>JABUQX010131742.1:0-10000 GCA_015478945.1 Trachelipus rathkii
ATTAAATTGTTTCTTACATTACCTCCCCACCAAACATCCTTCTTAACAAGACCCCTCTTTCATACACAAAATCATATATACCATTAATTTAAGTTTTAGATATCAAAAATCTAAATTTTCTTAATTATTCCAAACATTTTATTGTGATTATCGTCATAACCTTGTTAAAGGCAAAAAGGCTGTTATTTAATTATATTAACCATTATATACTATTACCTATTATAGAATAATAAAACGTAAATCTAGAATAGTATCATTATTTTTCTGAACGTTATAATATATATATAATATATACCAACCAAATCCTCTAATATAGTATATATATATATGCTAAATTCCTTTATATAACAAATGAAGAAAATAATTATTAAATTAGCCAAATTATTTAAATATTACATCTCCTTATGGAATTTTAATCCTAAGATCAGATTTTTGATTGCTAATATTTGCATTTGATTTAGTACTAAGATAATCTAAAATCAATGAAACCTGACGATTATCTTTGAAAATTATTCAATAATATTTAAATATAATTATAATATATATATAATATATTTTAATATTATAAAAATATATTATATATTATTATAATATATATTATATTACTATAATATTAATATATATTATATATTAAATTAATTATATATACTATTATATATATTAATAGTTATATTATATTTTATGTATATATTAGTAAGTATATTATGCTTGTTAGTAATTAAAGAAACTTATCATCCATATAACTACATATATAAATAGATATTTATTATAAAGAAAAAAAATAAAAAAATATAAAAATAAAAAAAATCGTTTTTAAGAACATAAAACACACTCATAAATTTTAAATCAAATAATAAATCGTCTATTTGTATCATATTAACTTAGTTATATTATATATCTATCTAATTCTTTCATAATATATTATATAGTATTGTCCTATCAACCTATATATATTATTAATATTATATCATTATTAATCATATCTATGCTCTTATAAGTATCTTCTGCTCATAATATCTATCTCTATTTATATCTCAAATTATCTCTATTCTTAAAGGATATTCCGCACTTACTGTACTATCTACCTATCTATGTGATTTTCCCTTATAATTAAACTGACATTAGCCAGTACTTATTTATACGGTTCAGACTCGCTTCTATATAGCCTAATCATATGAAAAATAATCAATGTAAACGAATTGACATAAGACCAGGCCAGCTCTTTTACTCCAAACACGCCGTGCTTACCCTGCATCACTTCATAGATATGCAATCCACACGCTTTAGATCGCCCCGTCCCCGACTTACCACTTTCCTTCAGATCGCTAGACACTCTACCCGACATGATTTATTTACACTCGACCGTGTGCAGGTCCTATACTCATATGCATTACATTCTGTTTATCATACTTAACTTCCTAAATCATATATATCAGCCATATACTCTGTCCCAACATCTTAAGCCTTATTCTCACTTATATCGATTATCACACTTTTCTCTTGCCTTGTTAGCGTTCTTTATTAAATTATGATTAATTCGGTCGCGTCTGCCTTCAGTCTTTATCGTCTCTATCCGGATAAATATTACTCCTGAGTGACTTTATTTTATGTTCTCGCCTATTATTTTTATTACGGTTACTATTTTACCTTTGTCTTTATTTTATTTTTGTCTCTAATTGGGAATGGGATTGAGTTTAACCGCTAGCGACCGAGATGCCTTAGCAGTTTTCTTTCGCTTACGCTCTGCCTGATTCCTTATTTCTATTAATTATAGAATTCCTGTATGACTCACCACTTTTATGCTGTTCTTCAATTTTTCACTTTAATATATGATCTTTTCCCTATTTTCAGCAATCGGGTTAACCATCGGCCTCTTAAGCTGATTGGAATTCTCCCCATTGAAAAATATTAAAATGTCCCTATTAATATAATTAATATCATCTATATGATCTATAATTATCTTTCTTTCTTCTATTACATTACTAACTCTAAGCAGAATTCGATCCCCTATACTGCCCCCGTGCTTATATCTTATGTCTCCTCATATCATCTATTATATCGCTACGTACTATTAATATAAATCTCCACATCTTTACTCGTATGCTCTCATCTATCTCTATCTCTTTCACTCTCCTCTATCTTTCTATCGTCTGCTATTATCTGCATCCTCTCGTCTATCTATCTAGTCTATCTCTTCTCTCGTTCTCTAACATCATTCTCATCTTTGCTTTCATTATCATTATAAAAACACTAATACACCCGAACAGAAGCAGCTCATTTCTTTCTCTCACTTTATCTTATCATTTATTGTTACTCTTCTAATTCTATCGTATCTTTCTTTACTCTCTTTCTGTCTTTTTATCTCTTTTTTCTTTCTTCATCTTTACTCTCCCTCCTTTCTCTCTTATCTTCCCTATTTCTTTCTTTCTATTTCATTCTTAACATCTTTCTCTATTTCTTTAATTGCATCTCACTCTCTTCTCTATTCTCTCTCTCTCCTGCTCTTTATAATCATTACCTCATCATAATATATAAAAAAATTAATCTGTACTATTTTATAATAGATTAGGATTAATAGATTATGTTTAGATTGATGATTATCTCTACCATTATTCATACTACAATACTCTCGCATCTCGTTCATATCCTATAACTATCTCTCATTCTCCCTCTCTACATTATTCTCTCTTAATCATGTGAAGATATAATCTACTCATCCTCTCTCTATCTCTTATACATCCTATCTATCGTTAATACTATTCTACCTAGTATATCATACATATACTCTCTAATATCTGCTCTCGTCTCTTTCTCATAATTTACTACTCACATCTCTCAACTACTATATTCCTCTTTGATCTATGAAGTCCATCGTCACTCTCTCTGTCTCTATTACTCTGTAATACGTCATCTTATCTTATCTCTCATCTATATATTAAATATACTAAGTATATGACTTTACCTTACCTCCTCCCCTCAACTCTTCACTCCTTATCACTTCTACTCCTCCCTCCTTATTCCTCCTCTATCTACTCAATGTGCTCCTCATTCTTACAATCCTCCTCCTCCTGCATCCTCCTCCTCTAATTAACAAAAAACTCTTACACTCCAGTCTACTTATCCACTCACTGAATGACTGATAACTATCGGCACCCTGCATCCTTCCGGCGGGTCCTCAGAGTTCTGCAGCGAGTACTCTTAGGCTCATTCACGGTAGTTGGAGCCATATAATTAAAATACTCAGGGGCTCGGGGATAGGGACTCGACCGCTAGGGGTATTGAGGGCGAATAAGGTTTTTTTATCATATATGTTTTCCTGATTTCCTGAGCCTTCAGGCTACCTCTCACGCGCTACATATGATATACTTCTTATCCTTCTACACCTCCAGTATACCCTCTCAAGGCCATGCGAAATATCATAACTTAGAAGCCTTATCTTTCTCTAACTCCCGATACGTTACCCAGACTTTGAGCCGGGTATCTTAACTGGGGCGCTGGCCCGGCTGTCTATATATATCATCTGTCATGGTACGGTCGTTTCCGACCGAGTTACGGTCTGCCACCCACTCCCCTGATGATCGCTCGCCTTAGTTCCAGCCCTCTGCCGGCGTTGCCGTATGCACTTGGGCGGAAGCAGATCCCTCTCCTGCCCTCCCTCTCTCACCCTTCCACTGGCCGAATACGGCCCGCATGGCATTAGCAGGTGCGGGGGAGCGTAGAAGTAGGCATTTGAAAAGAGGCTAAAAAAAAAAGGAGGAGGATAGCCGACAACTTAGCAATCCGGTCCCAAAAATATTCAAGATGGACGTACACTGCGTGTTATGATATGTTGAGAATTATTGATACCGAATCATGAGCGAGTGCGCGGGTCCTAGTTGAGCCACACGATGTATTCAAAGGACAAAATAACAATATTTAGGAACATAAGCGATTAACTAACGAGGCCTCTCACACACACAGATCCCATAACTAAAATCCCCCCTCTGTCCATTCTTAATACTTGGCCCTTCCATTACCGCTTTTCTTAGATGTCGATTAGTATACATATCTCTTTCTATTCTTTCATTTCAAGTTTCGTTACACATTTCACTTTATGTACTATTATTATCACATAATCTCTTCTATATATAGTATTTACTTCCTAAAATTGCAGTTACTCACCCCCCGCAATCACTGGTTTTTTATTTACGATTATTCCGATCTGCGCTGGGTCGACACTTCATAATCGTTATACCCGGTTACGTTCTTTCGTACACCACACTTTTTTTTACTCGTTTCTATGGTAATTTCTTTCTCAATCTACTTAATATCCTTCACAATTTCTACTATTACTAGTTAATTTCTTCTCTTTCTTCTTTCTATTACCTTTACGCATATTACATCACTAATAACAAGCTTCTCATTTTCCATCATTTTCGGCACACAACCATCTGCTCTTCCCCACAATAGCGGTTATATTTTATTATTTCATGTTGACCAACTGAATTAGCCAGGGTGCCGATCAACATGTAATTCCCCAGGATCACATAATTAAGCGCCGATCTCCGCCGCTTTTAGAGGGCTTTGGCTCTGAGGGCAGGTGCAGGGGGCTTATTGCTCGACCTTCGCCTCCGGGCGTCTTAAATATTAATAGTGGTATGAGAACTATTCAAATATCGCTCGTCAGTCGCTCGGTTTCGGCCTGTTTCGGCTTACATCTGCTGCCCTGCCACTCTCCCCTCGAATAATCTATATTGGAATATTTCATTAAATGGTTTCATAACGATGTCAAAGGGGATACTTCCATTTATTATCATCAAGACTTGCCTATCCTCTCCACTTTATTCTCCTCATTCGTATTGTTCTGGAGTAATTTTATCTTCAGTTGATATGCTATATGCATAGATATGGACTTACATTTAGTTTCGATTTATTAGGCTGCATTTATTCTCTATTAATGAATTTTATTGTAGCTGGATTATTTAAGCAGTTATTCGCATATCCATTTTATCTATTTCGGGATTACTGGAATGCCTTGGGTTACGTAGGTGCGTAGTAGTAGTATTTAATTTATTTATTTTAATTTTTATCCACAAGTAGAAATAAAGGAAATACAACTTTTGGACATGCAGGGAATAAAATAACATCATGAAGTTAATTGGGGGGTAAGGTATACCAATAACCCACAGCCACCATTGTTTTGGAAAAGCGGGGAAAATGTGCCATAAATGGCGGGTGTTGGAGGGGAAACTCTGTGTAATTATATACTATATATTACCTATATATATATACTATATTATATATATATTACAATATATAGTATTATTATTGTAATATATAATTAGATAATATATATATATATAATATAATATAATTATAGTATCTATATATATATATCTAAAATAGTATAATAAACAATAAATTGTTATCGCCTCAAATGAAACTCCCATCTTGTACTTGTAGTACTGAATTTATGACCTAACTATGAGAAGTTTACAGTTCTTTATACACTTAAATTAAAACAAACAAACACAAAGGTTATTATTTTTCAATTTTTCTATCTTTATCAGTGACAACAAAAAAGGGGTTTCCAACGCATTATTTGATTCATAAAATTAGTGTATGAAATAAGAATTGAATGTCAGACATAATATTTCATTTGTATTACCAGACGACATGTGATTAACAATTGCCCCATTTTGTTACAGGTTTTGCCCCCCAGATAAATCTTTTGTTACTGTATATATACTTTCTATGTATTTCAAGTGTTCAAACACTAAATTTAATATAATAATAGTAAAGAATTGCACCTAATCGGAAGACACTTCGAATCAGCTTAAATGTTTTAAGATTAGTCTAGTTTGTATGATCATGATAGGTTAGAGAAAATTTAATTGACTTTGTTGACGTTATTTGTAACATTTGAGGAAATTCCAAACAAAGTGTTCAACATGTCCTATTCTTTACATCCACCAAGGATTTAATTGCACTCAGTCACCTCGCCATTCACAACTTTCTATTATTACACTCTTCATCATACGTTTCTCCCTTTTATCCACATATATCCTAAATATTTAAACAGACAACTTTTTCCAGTTGCTTACAATGAAATAACTTCACACGAGATATCCTCGACCTCACAGGGATTCGCATAACCTATACTCTTAAGTACGTTACTTCAAACCCTATCTTTATACACACCATCAAATCTCTCTAATCAAGTCCTCTCGAAACTTCTTCAGATTCCCGACACAAAACAAATTATCTCATATAAATAAGATAGGACTCTTCATCTCTTCCATTCTCCTTCATTCTGACACCACCGCTGCACAAGCCCACCTATATTTCATACCCATTCATATGCACAATTGAATAACCAGGAAAAAATAACAAATCTCGCTTACTCTCCTAATTAATATTACCAATCTTTCGACTCTTTATTTCTTACACATACCTTCACTATAGTGATACATACTTTTGAAATAATTCAAGATTCCATATCATTCATATATCATTAACACCTGCCATAGAGCTTCCTATTAAACTTATCATACGTCTGTTGCAATCCATAAAAATAAATAAAATTTATTCTTCTCCTCCTCATTTCCCAATGAGAATCATTTTGTCTCAATGTAAAAGTTTGATTCCACTACATCCTCTAATTCTAAACTCACCTGTTCTTCACACAATCATTCTCAGTCACTCGAATCGACTCTTCGACCAAATCAGCTTATTCCTACAAACTCAATAAACTAATTCCCTTATAACATATCTAATATTAACTATACCCTTTAGCCCTAATATAAGGGATATTATAATCTCTCACTTATTTCCCTTCATATACCTCCATAAAAGCTTTGTTTACACAACTTCCAAATCCAAGCAATCAACAAGTTGAACTAATAAATATAAATTGTTTACGAAATCGTATTGAATTTAATATTTAGCAAAGATTATATATATAGGATATTAATATATAATATATATTATATATTTATATATATTTACATATATATATATATATATATATATTTAAATTATATATATTATATAGATATATACTATATATATATATATTATACGTAATAATATATAATAATAATATATATAAAATTTTATTTGAAGACATATATTACACAATAATATCAATACGTAGAAAATGATAATACTATATATATATAAAGTAATATATATTATAGTATTTATAGTATAGTATATATATATATTATATAGATCTAATATGATATTATATTATATATTAATAATATAAGCATGTTAAAATACCAAAGTTACTTGCAAGTACTGCAATATTCAAGTACAAAAGTCAAGTTACAAGTAAAGTACATTGGGTTTAGATACTCTCAAATACACAGTAATCCTGAATTGATTGCACTAGTAAGTTTTTTCTTCTTGTTTTTTTTACAGTTGTCAGACCATCACTCACGGGCAGTGGAAGGAAGCACCGCAGCAAATAGCCTGGAGTTACCAATATCAACTCAAAACCATATGCAGACACAGCACAGACCCTTGTCTCAGGGGGCGTAAAGGGTCAATGTGAAGTGGATGAGTACAGAACATGTTTGTAGTAAGCCTTGGCTCTGACTCGACCCTATGTAAAACCAGAGTCCCCCCCCCCACAAGATATGTGAGCAGTACTCCATACAAGGGCGGATGGGGCCCTTGTTAATAGCTGAAGGTAACTGGAAATGAAAAAAAAAGTCGCGTCTAACAAAGCCCGTTTCTTTGAGTCTGCCACTATAACCGTTGTGATAGTGAGGTTTCCAAGACATATTTTTGTTATGTTAATGGGAGGATGTTCTATTGTAAACAAGAGAGTAGAGAACTCGAAAGAGATAGGTAAAGTAGAAGGTGTCTTAGAGAGAGATATTTGTAGAAGTTGGGTCTTTAAAGAATTGAATTTTACAAGATTGAGTGGATAGAGTTAGATGTGCAGGTGAGAAGATCATTAATGAAAGTAGGAATAAAGTAGGAGATAGGACAAAACACTGAGGAACACCACAATTGACAAAAAAAAAAGAAGAAGCCGCCCATTAACAACAGCGGATATTGAACGATTTGATAGAAAGCTAGGCCTAAGTAAGTAAAGAGAAAAAGGAAACCCAAAGGAGGAGAGCTTGGAGAGCAAAGACGCGTTGTCATACCCTGTCAGATGTTTTGGTATGTCCGCCAAACGCCAAGTCTCCGTATGTTTACTAGGGCGGAAAGACATAAATCAGTAAGACAGGAAAGTATATCGCTAGTAGACCTCGAACGCCGAAAGCCATACTGACTATTGGAAAAAAGTGAATGAGATTCCAGTTGATCTAAGAAATGAGAGTTGAGAAGGGTTTCAAAGATCTTAGATAGAATACAAATTAGAGCTATAGGGCGATAGTTAGAAAGTTTAGAGCGGCTTCCTTTTTCCGGAATAGGTTGGACATGTGCGTGCTTCCAACACTGAAGGAAAGTGTTAGTATTGAGACATAGAAAATATAGTTGAATACGAGGGGATGGGCCCACACGGAATCACTAACTCTCTCAATAGACGCGGGGAGATCATTGCATCCGGGCCCCGCTTCTAACTTCATTAGATTTTAAAGACCCGCGCTCGTATAAATGAATAACAGGCAAAGGCAAAAGGCAAGGCACCTGAGAGGAAAAGAGGAGGAAGAGGATTGCCAGAATCGTCTAGGGTTGAGTTGGAGGAAAATAGGAGGCCGAAGAGATTGGCCATTTCATTTGGAGAATTAGCAACTAGAACAGTTCAAGTACAAGTACTTGACTTGAACCCAGCCTGATTTATATATTTTATATATATATATATATATAATATAAATATATAAGTAATTATATTATTAATATAGTTATACTATATTATATATTATATATATTAAAGAAGTTATATATTAAATACTATATAATATATATATTAATTATAGTAAATATATATTATATTAGTAATATTATAAAAATATAATAATTTATATATATATATATTATATATAATATATTATATATTATAATATATATATATAATATTATATAGATTAAAGCATGCTTCTATGATCTGTTTATCTACACAAAGCGCACTAACGCGAAAAAACTTGCTGGACTTTGTGGATATTACTCTAAAAAACCTGAGGACGATTTCGCCCTAGAGAAAGTGTATCGCCGCCTCCTTTTCCTCTCTTTGCCAAATCTTGAGGGATGAAACTTTAATATGTTTTTACCTTTAAAATATTAAAGCTTAATAATAATAATAATAATAATAATAATAATAATAATAATAATAATAATAATAATAATAATAATAATAATAATAATAATAATAATAATAATAATAATAATAGCTATTATAATTATTATTATATTATTAAAATAATAATAATAATAATAATAATAGCTATTTTAATTATTATTATTATTATTATTATTATTATTATTATTATTATTATTATTATTATTATTATTATTATTATTATTATTATTATTATTATTATTATTATTTTAAATTTTCTCAATCAGATTTTTTTTTTTAGTTATTATTATATTATTATTTGAATTTAAATTTTCAGACCAAAATTCAATCAGATATAAAATGTAATATTCCTAACACGGAAAGTGAGATGTACCTCAAAGTAAGTTTAAAACTTTATATAGTATGCTAATTTTTTAACCTAATTTTCTTTGCTGTGCAACTGCTTTAATCTATCTAATATCTATAATCTATCTATTATTAGTAATCTAATATCTATTATTATTATTATTTACATTACGAAACACGGCGTATTAACAATCTTATTCCTCTTCCACAAAATTATTATAAATTTTCTGGAGAGATGCCTTCTAATTATAAGCCTAGAGGCTGCTTTTAGGAAAGTTCGATTCTATAATAATATTATTAAAGATAATATTGATATATTATCTGAATAATATTAACTTGTAATTTTGCTTTAACAGGCCATTGAAGTTGAAAAATCCTGCGACAAGGAGAAATTTTATGGAGTTTGTAAAGAAAAGG
>JABUQX010131742.1:15000-22817 GCA_015478945.1 Trachelipus rathkii
TAAATATATATATATAATATATATATATATATATAATATAATATATATATATACAAATACGCCATTTTCCCTATTATCGTTGATTCACGATTACCTGATCTTGATACAAAGGTGTAACGCTTCATTTCCAACGGCTCCGCCCGCCTTTCGGCGAACTTTCTGGCACTGATCGGGCTCGTTGGATGCATTGCGTCGCTTTTTTGCCAACTATCGCTGGAATGAATCATGTTTTGTTCCGGAGAACGCCTCTGCTTCTGCTGAAAAGGTAGGGGCCGTGATCACGGATGGAATGAGCAGGTTCATTCCATCTTCCACTAAATCATTCTCTCCCCATAATCCATGGTTCGATGGCTCTTGTTCTCGTGCCATCCAGGAGCGTGACATTGCGTATAGGGCTTGGAAGAACTCTCGTTCTCCTATTACTCTAACTAATTTTCGCTCTGCCCGAAATCGATGCAGGGATATTATTCGACTGGCCAAGCGTTCTTACACTAAAAGGAAGTGTGATGCCCTTCTTGGTTCTCCTTCTGATAAAAATTTCTGGCCTCTTGCCAAAAACATCTCAAATAACTTCTGTAAATCTGCCTTTCCCCTCTTATCCGTTCTGACGGTTCTGTTGCTAACACTCCTTCTGAAAAGGCTAATCTCTTTGGTCTTCTTTTTTCATCTAATTCCACCCTGGACGATTCCGGCTCCCCCTCCTGCTCCATCCCCTCTCAGGTGTTCAATGTCTCTACCTGTCATTACTCATGATCGAGTACATGAGATACTGAGATCTATGAACGTCCGGAAGGCCAGTGGCCCAGATGGCATTCCTCCTCGTGTTTTGAGGGAGTGTGCTTCTGAGCTGGCGCCTGTCCTCGTTCAACTCTACTCCCTATGCCTTAACACTAATACTTTTCCTCAATGCTGGAAGCGCGCTTTTATTCAGTCAATCCCAAAAAAAGGTAGCCGCTCTGATCCTTCTAACTATCGACCTATTGTCTTAACTTGTATTCTATCTAAAGTCTTTGAAACTCTCCTTAACTCTCATTTCCTCGATCACATAGAATCTCATTCCCTTCTTTCAGATCGTCAGTATGGCTTTCGACGTTCGAGATCAGCTGGTGATATCCTTTCCTATCTCACTGATCTATGGTCTTCTGCCCTTAAGGATCATGGGGAGTCTTGTGTGGTAGCGCTTGACATATCTAAAGCTTTTGACAGGGTATGGCATGCGTTGCAACTCTCTAAGCTACCTTCCTTTGGTTTCCTCCTTCGCTTTGCTTACTCTTGTCTAGTTTTCTTTCAGATCGTTCCATTTCAGCTCTTGTTGATGGGGCAACCTCTTCCTCCTTTCTTATTAATTGTGGTGTTCCTCAGGGTTCTGTTTTATCTCCAACTTTATTCCTACTTTTCATCAACGATCTTCTAGCTGTATTTCAAACTCTGTTCATTCTTATGCCGATGACTCAACTCTCCATTATTCCACTCATTTTAATTGTGCTCCTTCGTTTGTATCTAGAGTGTTGCCTCTCGTCTACAGCTTTCTGATTCAATTCTTGCCGATTTGGTCGGAATTTCTCAGTGGGGTAACCGTAATCTTTTGAAGTTCAACTCTTTGAAAACTCAACTTCTTCATATCTCCCTCTCTAAAATACCTCCCAACTTTCCTATTCCCTTTGACGGCTCTAATGTCTTACCCGTAAACAACATAAACATTCTTGGACTAAACATAAATAGTTTGTCTTGGAGACCTCACATCACATCGGTTGCTAAAATGGCCTCAAAAAAGCTGGGAATTTTTTTCTTCTGCTCAGATACTCCAGTTATATAAAGGTCTTATTCGCCCCTGTATGGAATACTGTTCCCACATTTGGGGTGCATCCGGTTCCACCCTCCTTTTGGATAGAGTTGAAGCTAAAGCTAAGAATAAACTGCCCCATACTCTCTGACTCCCTTGACCCTCTTTCTCTGCGTCGTGACGTCAGGTGCCCTATCTCTTTCTATAGGTATTACAACAGCAGGTGCTCGCGAGAATTGACCTCTCGCATTCCCCCACCACTGCGTCGCCCTCGTAACACAAGAGGTGCCTTGTTCTCTCATGAAAATTGTGTGAATATTGGAGACTCAAGGATCACTCGTTATGGTACCTCCTTCTTTCAGCCACATCTGTTTGTGGAACTCCTTACTTCTTTCTTTCCCCGCAATATTTAATCTTCCTCTATTTAAGTCCCGCGTCTGCGCCCACCTGAGGGAATTGCGTTAGGCAAGGGTCAGGGTGGGTTTACTTTCCATTTATTTTAATTTTTATTTTTCATTATGTAATTTTTTTTTTTATTTATTTATTTATTTATTCATTTTTTTTGCCCCCTCCTTTTGAAAAGGGCATTGCCCGTGAGTGGTATAAAAAAAAATATATGATTCGACCGTCGTCGATTAAGGTTGCAGTAAAAACTAGAAGAGAAGCGAAAAGGAGAAGAGCCAGATCATGGCCAGATGGAAGATTGGACAAAAGGAGAATTTGAAAGTTTGAACTTTTGAAGTAGTTTGAAAACTTGAGAAGGATGCTAAAAAGTGTCTTGAGATGAGAACTGCATTTTCAGAAGAGTGTAAGAGCTTTGGTCCGAGGTTAAAGTAATTACTTCAAAAGGAAAAAAAAAATTTATGAATCAGTATTTCTGTAAAAATTTAAACATTTAAATTATTTTTATTATAGAAATACGAGTTGGAGGAGCTGCAATTTTTTCGGCCACATTTCTTTTGACATTTTTAATTAAATATTAAATACAAAATTAAAAAAAGAAGAAATTTGAATTTGTGGCAGGTGAAGCTGCTTTGTTTGAAACGGTCGAATCATACGAAGAAAATTTCAAAATTGTCTTCGCCTGGTGGCAAGAGGCTGAAAACCCCCTTCCATCATATTTTCTTTTTCATGAATGGTGGTGATAGTTTTAATTAAAAACTTAACCACCAACACCACCTTGCAGCCTTGCGAGAAATGGTGATATGAATAAATAAATAAATAAATAAAATAAATAAATAAATAAATATATATATATATATATATATATATATATATATATATATATATATATATATATATATATATATATATATATATATATTTAACCATGCAAATTAATAGGTATTTGTAGCAATAATAATAACATAATAATAATATGCTATATATGCTATAATATATATATATGTAATAACCAATATATAATATATATATATATGCTATTAACAATAATATTAACAACATATATGTAAAAGCTAACAAGTCCTAAATATATTTGGTATGTGAAGTAATAATAAGATAGGTATATATGTAATAATAATATAATAATAATAATAATAATAATATGGAATAGGTATATACATGAAATTATAATATTACTATATTTATATTGTTTACATCAGATCCTAAAGATATTGCCCAATAATATATATATATAATAACAACAATAACAATAATATATAATAATATAATATATATTTAACAATAACAATATAAATATATATATATTATATATATATATATATATATATATATATATATAAATATATACTTTATATGTCTATATATATATATATATATATATATATATATATATATATATATATATATAGTGTTTAGACTGTGTGGTGATAGGTTGTGCTTAACTGGAGCTCCGATAATTTGAGTGTGTTTGTAATGTTTTAGTTATTTTGCCTCTAAGTGTAATTTGTACATTGAACGTCTCCGGTTTTAATTGTTTTTAACTTCTATGGATTTAATATTTGAAGAATTTGATCATCCTTTTAAAAGATAAGATATCCGTTTTAATTTTTAACTTTGAAACTTTTTAGTTATGTTAGATAGCTAGTTATGTTAGATAGCAATAGTTAGTTTTTAGGATTGTGTAATACGTAGTTTAGATAGTACTAGGGTATATTTTTTTCTTAGTCTTTTTTAACTTAAGTTTTTAGTGTTTCTATTTTTTTTTAAACGGGTTTTAACACAGCACCTACGTTTTTAGTCAATTATTATTTTAATTTATACACAACAGTTTTATGTTGAATAATTGTAATTTTTTTTTTTCGTAAATTTGTGGGTGTGCGCGAGTGTATATTTTACATATTTATTATAAACACGTTTTATCGTTTTAACATTTACGGTTTTTTTAGTGTGTGAATAATTTTAACCTGTTTTTTTTTTTTTTGTCTGTTTGTCTTTGTTGTTTTTGGTTTGGTGTGGTTGTGTGTGCGTGTGTAATGGCAGTTTTGCGCAGGCGCGGGCTTTCTATAGACTTTACTAACATCCGCGGCTTAAACTCTAATTCTGCATCCGTGGAATACCACCTCTTTAACTCTAACCCTAACATTTTGCTCTTGTCTGAGACACAGATGGCTAAGAATTCATCCTCTAACTCGTTTAATGTATCCAACTATAACTTATTTCATAATTTCCGTCTAAAGGGTGGAGTTTGTGCCTATGTAAACATAAACACTCCTGTAACATGTCTGAGAATTTCGATTCTCCTAACCGATGTTCTGTGGCTTAAATTTTTCTTCCTTCTACTACAATAATCTTGTGCTTCTGCTACTGTTCTCCTAACAGAACAGATTTTCACGCCTTTTTTGAATATCTTACTACTTCTCACGAGACTGTTATATCTTCTCATCCAAATACTGAGGTCCTCTATTTAGGGGACTTCAATGTACACAACACTGAATGGTTGGGGTCCTCTCATACCGATTTAGGTGGGGAGGAGGCCGAATCATTCAGCATTCTCAACGTCTGGAGCAGCTAATTAAAAAGAACCCAATTCCGGATCGTCTCAACCAATTCTTGAACACACATGACCTATGTTTCACCACTGGTCTTCTCTCTTAAAATACACCACTTTCGCTCCTATCGGTAAAAATCTGACCACAACCTTATATCTCTTAATTTTGTACTTTCTCTCCAACAGATTCATCCTGCCCTACTCGTTTTCTGGCACTTTGATCCGGCCGATTGGGGGGCAATGCGTTGCTTCTACGCTAACTATAATTGGAATGACTTCTTTGTCTCTGGTGACGCTTCAACTTCTGCCGATAAGGTGGGAGCTGCGTCGTTGATGGGATGAGCAGGTTCAATCCTTCTTCGAACAATCTTTCTCTCCTCATAATTCATGGTTCGATCGTGCTTGTTCTCTGGCCATTCAGGCTAGAGACAGTGCGTATCGGGAGTGGAAAAATTCTCGTTCTCCTATCCCTCTTGCTAATTTTCATTCTGCTAGAAATCGTTGCAGGGATACTCTTCGACGAGCAAAACGGGCTTTCATCAAACGAAAGTGCGCTAACCTCCTTGGTTCTCCCACTGACAAATCTTTCTGGCCTCTTGCCAAAAACATCTCTAACAACTTCTGTAAATCTGTCTTTCCTCCTCTTATTCGCTCCTGATGGTTCTGTTGCTAATTCTCCAACTGAAAAGGCCAATCTCTTCGGCCTCCTATTTTCTCCTAACTCAACCCTGGACGATTCTGGCATCCTCTTCCTCCTCCTCCTCCTCTCTCCTTGCCTTTGCCTGTGATTACATTCGATCAGGTGCATGGGCTCCTGAAATCTACGAACGTTAGGAAGGCGGGTGGCCCGGATGGCATTCCTCCCCGAGTTTTGAGGGAGTGTGCTTCCGTGCTATCCCCGCCCCTCGTTCAACTATATTCTCTATGTCTCAATACTAACACTTTCCCTCAGTGTTGGAAGCACGCACATGTCCAACCTATTCCGAAAAAAGGAAGCCGCTCTGATCCTTCCAACTATCGCCCTATAGCTCTTACTTGTATTCTATCTAAGATCTTTGAAACTCTTCTCAACTCTCATTTCTTAGATCATCTGAATCTCATTCACTTCTTTCCGATCGCGTAGTGGAAGCTCGGCACTCGGGAATACAGGCGATATACTTTCCTATCTTATTGATTTATGGTTTTCCGCCCTTAGGAACTACGGGGAGACTTGCGTGGTGGCGCTTGACATATCCAAAGCATTTGACCGGGTATGGCACGCGTCACTGCTCTCCAAGCTCCCCTCCTTTGGGTTTCCTCCTTCTCTTTGCTTACTTATGTCTAGTTTCCTTTCAAATCGCTCAATATCGGCTGTTGTTGATGGGGCGACTTCTTCTTCCTTTTCTGTTCAATAGTGGTGTTCCTCAGGGTTCAGTCTTATCTCCTACTTTATTCCTTTTCATTAGTGATCTTCTCACCTGCACATCTAACTCTATTCCCTCATCCGACGACTCGACCCTTCATTCTTCAACTCATTTCAATTCTGCTCCTTCTTTACTTCTAGAATTGCCTCTCGTCTTAATCTTTCCGATTCTATTCTCGCTGATCTGGATAGAATTTCCGGGTGGGGTCGTCTCAACCTTGTGAAATTCAATTCTTTAAAAACTCAACTTCTACAAATCTCCCTCTCTAAGACACCTTCCAACTTTCCTATCTCTTTTGACGGTTCTCTCGTCTCTCCTGTTGACAATATAAACATCCTAGGCCTTAACATAAACAAAAAAATGTCTTGGAAACCTCACATCACAACGGTTGCTAGGGCGGCCTCAAAGAAACTGGGAGTTCTGTTTGGACTGCGAGACTTTTTCCTCTTTTCAGTTGCTCCAGCATACAAGGGCCTCATTCGCCCTTGTATGGAACTGCTCTCTTATCTGGGGGGGCTCTGGTTTCACCGGCTTTTGGATAGGGTCAAGTCAAAGGCCAAAGGCTTATAAACTGTTCTGCACTTTCAGTTCTCTTGACCCTCTATCTTTGCGGCGCGATGTTGGTGCTTTATCTCTCTTTTCTATAGGTACCGCAGCGGCAGGTGCTCGAGGGAGCTTATCACTCGCGTACCTCCACCTTTACGTCACCCTCGTAGAACTAGGGGTGCTGTGTCCGCACATGAGTTTTGTGTTGATGTGGGTCCAGGCTAGTTCGCTGCGGTGCTTCCTTCTTTCCTGCCACATCTGTTCTGTGGATATCTCTTCTATCTTCTGTGTTTCCTGCTGAATTTAATCTCCCCACTTTAAAGCCTGCGTCTGTGCTCATCTGCGTAATTTTTATTAGTTGTTGACTTCTGAGGCGTGTAACACCTGAATAGGAATACGTGATTGAATTGTGGTGACAGCTGTAAAAAAAAAAAAATATATATATATATATATATATATATATATATATATATATATATATATATATATATAGACATATATAAATATATATATATATTCTTTAACTCATAACCTTCATATATATATATTCTATGCTATATACATATATATATATATATATATATATATATATATATATATAATAATAATATAATATATAATAGCATATATATATATATAACTATATATATATATATATATATATATATATACATATATATATAATATATATATATGCTGCTTTCAACATAATATGCTGTATATATAACCAACAATATATATATGTATAATAACTATATATATATATAACTATATATGTTATAATAATGACATAACCATATAACATGTAATATATATATATATATATATAATATAGCAACATATGCTGCTATGTATATATAATATATAATATATATATATATTTATATATATATATAAATATAATAATATAATAATATATATATATATATATATATATATATATATATATATAATAATAACAACATATATATGTATATATATATAACTATATATATATATATATATATCAACGGGTTCAAGTACGAAATTG
Organism: Trachelipus rathkii; assembly: GCA_015478945.1. Lineage (NCBI taxonomy): Eukaryota > Metazoa > Arthropoda > Malacostraca > Isopoda > Trachelipodidae > Trachelipus > Trachelipus rathkii. Next base: position 22,734 of record JABUQX010131742.1, read on the forward strand.
CTGGACGAAATTACATTTTCGGGTACTGACGCGGCGCTGTACTTGCGGTTTCTGGAAACCAATGACGCTGACGCGCTGACGCTG
>JABUQX010131743.1:0-5000 GCA_015478945.1 Trachelipus rathkii
ATGTATTATATTATATAATATTATAGTATATATATAATAATATATATATTATATATTAATATATATAATATATAATATACTATTATATACACTTATATATATAATATAATACTAATATAGTAGGATGAGCGTTAATATATAGTACACTCACAAATTCATAGCTCCATTTCTTGTATTATATTTTTTCCATAGTCTAAGTTGACCACTTTGACCTAAAATAGGGCCAAAATTCACCCTTTTGTGAAAACATAAAATTCATCTCTTTTTATTTATTGCCACAAGTTCAAAGTTTAAATTCATACAGTATAATCAAAATTTTATGCTGATTGTACTGGTAAATAACTATTTGTAGTACTGGTAACTAGTTACTAGTAAAATTGTTTACTTTAATTCTTCTATGTGGGAATAACCTGCGGAAAAGAAAAAAGAAAAGAAGGCAAAAAAAAAAATTAAAAAAAAAAAAAAAAAAATACCAACAATGTTATGAACATGTGAAAAGTTTTTTTTCGGATTTGAAAATTGCTTAAGAATTTCTTTTAGTTTTTGGATTTTCCTTGTTTAATATTTTCATTAATATTAACCCATTAATGCCCATTGTGTCTATTTAGACCCTAAAACGCGTCATAAATTAAAAAAAAACAGCATATTTTTTTGTTTTTCTCAGTTAGCACGCATGGTTATTCTAAAGAATAGTTCTTCTAGCGATATATGACAAATTTTTCCTCAAATTGTTTCATGCTTCGTTTTTACATGGATTAATTTCAATAGTAAAATTTTTGACGAAGGTGAGTGTTGACAAGGGTCGACATGTAAGTGTTTTTTGGGAGTGTTATATTCAGGGCTGCGGAGTTGGTAGTCGGAAGTCGGAGTTCGGGGAGTCGGAAGTCGTCACCCTGCGTGCATTTTCCCAGGAGTCGGAGTCGGAGTCGAAAATTCTGTGCAAGTGGAGTCGTAGTCGTAGTCGGATTCGAAAATTCCTGTGTAAGTGGAGTCGGAGTCGGAGTCGAGAAATTTATAGAACTATTATTATTATAAATGTATTACTTTGTTGATATGGGATGTATTATTATTTATTATTGATTATTAATAAATTATTATTATTATATTATTAATTCAATGTTAACTAAAAATTAGATTATATTCTTCAATTATATATTATTATTAGAATTTATTAATTATTATTATATATACATAAGTTGAGAGTGATTATTTATATTATTATTATTATTATTAATTATTATTATTATTATTATTATTAATTATTATGTATTATTATTATATTATTATTATTATTATATTAAATATGTTGTTATGATGCATTTTAGGAAAATGAAGTTTTCATTTTGTTTCTTGCAAGATTTTTGTAATATATAATGATATATGATATATTATATAGCATGTATATTATATTTATACATATATATATGTAATATTTATATATATATAGTATAATATATATATATATATAATAATATATAATATATATAATATATATATATAATAAACTATTATATATATATTTATATATATATATATGTATATATAATATTATTATATATATATATATATAGGTATATATACAATATATAATATAATACTTATAATATACTATATATATATATATATATAATATATATTATATAGTAAATATATATATATAATATATATATATATTATTATATTTTATAGTATATATATATTATATATATATATAATATATAATATAATATATATATATATATAATATATATAATATATATATATATATATATATATATATATATATATTATATATATTATAGGGTGTCTCAAAAATATACTAACACATGGCTGCTTTTTGTTTTAATCACGGTTAACTACTACTGTACAGAAAATAGTAGATCACTTAAGCTTTGAAGAGAGAAAAGTTTGTCCTTTAATGCTGTTTGGAACACCAGAAACGCCACAGAAGTGCAAAGACGGTTCAAGAAGGGTTCAATAAACCGCCACCAGCCGCACCGGACCATTGCCCGCATCAGAGAGAAATTTGGAGCAGATGGAACCGTTCACAAAGTCAGCAAGAAACGTTCTGGATAAACATTTACCTCTAAAAAGCTTCCACAAGAAGAGAAGTTACAGAAACTGTTATGCGATCGTTGAAGTCATCTCTACGACAAACGGGCTCGAAGACACACAATCTCAAAGAATAGCGTCCATTCGCATCTTGAAGCCGTCCCTACGCTGGATATACTACATACCCACGACTATCTCGTGCTCTATGAAGACGACTCCGGACCGAAACTTAATTTTTGTGAATGATCTTGGCTAAATGTGCAGAGAATGCAGGGTTTCCACACAAAATTGTCTGGAGGGATGAGGCCACCACCTTTAAATTAAATGCTCGATTAATCGCATATATTGTACTTATGGGGTTCCTGTAAAATTCTCCAATGTTCCAAGCCTGAAGCACCGGAGTTGTAGCGAACCATCCAGGTGTAACTGTGTGGATGTGGATTTCAGCATTGGGCATCAATATACCAGTTTTTTTTTTAACGGACGGTCGATAGGACAGGTACCTATATCTGCTGCAGAGAGTCGGTCGGCCTCCACAATATTGGACGAGATGTTGGGTGATAACGACGGTGATTGGCTTTTAGCAAGATGGAGCACACTCGCCACACTACCTATCGCAATGTAAAGAGCTCACCTGATGCAGCATTTCAAACACATGGATTGGATCGAGAGGGTAGTATTTGAATATCCCTGGCGCGTTCACCCCAGATCCTCACACAATGTACTTTTTATGGGGATATCCTCAAGGAAGAGAGTTTATACTCAAGACGAAGAACGATAAATGCATTGAAACTGGAAATCGAAAGACAATGTCGCGCTTCCAAATGAACTGTTTCAGGTCGTTTGGCGACTCATGGTCGCGTTATCAGCATATGTCTGGACAATGGTTGGTCATCATTTTTGAACATTTCGACATGAAAATTCTTTATAATACATATGTTCTGTAATCAAGCCCTTAAAACTAATCCACTATCGTTCAAATAAATTGTATAATATCTTTCAAAGTTTAGTCACATTATTTTGAAACACCCTTTATATATATATATAATATTTATATATATATATATATATATTATATAATATAGGTATAATATAAAATATATATATACTATTTCTATAATATATTATATATAATAATATAGTACTATATATATATATATATTATATATATATATATATATATAATATATATATATGTATAACTATATATTATTATATATTATATATATATTAGAGTGTACCGGTAATTCCGGTACCGGCCGGAATTTCCCGCCGGAATTTGACATTTTTTTCCGGTTGCGCGGAGTTCCGGCGAATTTTTCAAAATTCCGAGGCCGGAACCGGAATTACTCATTGTAACTTGATATTTAAAAAAATTTGCTGGATGTGATTTATTTGCATAACATACCATCCTTAACAAAATATAATGGTAGCCCTGTGTAGTATTCATACACAGTGTATTACGTACCTACAGTATTATTGAAATAGTTTACTAATATCTTAAAATATAGGATAATAAGATACTCATTAAACCTGACGGTCAAAATAAAATATTATATATATATACATATATAATATATATACTATATATATATTATATATAATATATATATATTATATATATAATATATACTTGCAATGGAACACATAGTCCAATTTTTCAAACTGGTCAGCCAGTGAGTAGTTAAAGAAGTAAATGACTCGTTTGAATTATTAAGCTCTCCAAATATCTGTTGTAAATGATATCTGATCTCCAGCCTAGAAAACTCCGAATTAATAACTGATGCTCAATTTACTGTATGAAGTTGGGAACATCATCTCTCTACAAAAACATAATTTCTACTAAGAAATAAGATATTTTTGTTGAAGATGGGCAAAAAGTTCTATGAGTCCCTGCTCTTTCAGTGATTGTGATTGGCTGGTTACTCATTGCAATAAAAATTTATTAATTTTCTGAAGAATTCTTGTGATTTGGGTAAATTGATATGGCAAAATTAATTTTTGGGAAGAAATTCCTTAAAGACTCACTTGTTTCACGGTTCGATCTTTCGCTAATATGGGGTGACCCCTGTTCTAGAAAATACAGGATTCTTCCTTTTACAATCAATTTTTGACTTCCAGATATATATCTCTTCGGAATGATTTTCTATGTTTTATGAAAGTGGCTTGTATATTAAAGTGTTTTTGTGAACTACCATGTTTATTTTTTTGTGGGCATAATTACACACTCTATTAAAGATTTTGTAACATTATTACTCTAGAGTAAATAAAAAATCTTTTACGAAATGATGGCATTTAAAACAATTTTGTGAGTATTATTATGACAAATCTGTAAATCAATTAAGGAATAAAATCTTTACAAAAAATATTTAAAATTAAATAATATAAATTTAATATATATATATATATATATACATTCTATATATATATATATAATATTATATATATATATACTATATAATATATATATATATATATATATATAATATATTATATATAATATAATATATATATATCAAATCTTTACCAAAAATAATGTTAATATATATATACTATAATTTATATATATATATATTACGTATATAATTTTTTTGAAAGAGAAAAAAAAGATAAATAGATATAGAAGTATAAGCGTGTGCAGGCTAACGAGAACTCACTAATATAACTCACCTCACTTCGTTATTCAAGCCTATATAGCCAGGTACCATAAAGTCTGTATTGTATTCAGGGTAAAAAACATTTATAATCTTGCAATAAATATATAAAAATAAAAATTTTTTATTTAAAGTTCTCTAGAATTATTTTTTTACATTTCTTTATAGTTAAAGGGAAAGTTCATTAGACATTCGGGTTTTTTTTTGTTTCGGTTTTTTTTTTTTAGTGATTCCGGCTAATTCCGATCCCGGCCGGAGCTGAAAAAAACAGATTCAGTACACCTCCTTAAATAT
>JABUQX010131743.1:10000-27500 GCA_015478945.1 Trachelipus rathkii
TCTTTCTAAGTGTAATATATATATATATATTTATATATATATATATATATATATAATACTATATATATATATTATATAATATTATATATATATATATAATTATTATATATATAATATTTATATATATATATAATATATATATTAGTATATATATATATATACATATATGATATATATATTATATCTATCATATATAAATTTTATATGATATTTTATATTATATAATATATATATATATATATATATATATATATATATATATATATATATATATATATAATATATATATATATATATACTATATATATATATATATACATATATATATATATAATTTTATATATATATAGTATACATAGTATATATATATATATATATATATATATATATATATATAAACATATATATATATATTATTATAGTATATAATAATATATATATAACATACTAATTTATATTATATATTATAATATAATATATATATAAAAATATTATAATATATAATAGTATATAGTATATATAATATTATATATATATATTATATATATATAATATATATATATATATATAATTATATATATAATATAATATATTATATATAATATTATATATTTTAATATATATATATATTATATATAGTATAAGTATATTATATATATATATATATATATATATATATGTATATATATATATATATATATATATATATATATATATATATATATATATATATATATATATATATATATATATATATATATATATACATATAACAATTATAATAATAATAATAATAAAAATAATAAAACCTTGGCAAAAGTATCATTATCCATAAATTTTCAATTTTTTGCTTACGTTAATGCCCACTGTGTCTAAAAAGACACGGCCGAAAAATCTATGAAAGACGGAATTTTTTTAAAATTCTTGGAAATTGATATTTATAGGACTAAAATAGACTAAATATATAAATTAAAAAAAAAAAATTAAACTTTTTTAATTTCGGGCATGAATGGGTTAAATAATAATTATATTTTCAAGTTTTAATTCAACTTTTATAATTTATTTATAATTAATAAATAAATTTAATTACTGGCTTTATAATTAATTAATAAATAAATTTAATTACTGGCTTTATAATTACTTGGAAACAGCATTCGCGGTTTTTTTTGTGAGTATAAAACTGGAGCTCTGGGACTGAGCTTTATTCCTTATCATAGTTATTCACCTGTAACCCAAGTCCATCTTTAGCTCTCCCAATTTACCTTGTAGCCCATTTGGCTTACTCAACGCAGAACATCTAGATCTCAACAAGATTTACATAGGTGATGTTAAATAATAATTTTTTATCATGCTTCCATTCTTCAAACAGAAACCTCCCTTTAGGCCTAGAGTCTATGGGACTATGTCCCAGTAAGGTTTCTTTTCCTTTTAATTTTTTTTTGAGAAGGAACGGAAACGTGATTTATTTTATTTCGAAATGGTTTTGCTTTAAATAGAAAGTATTATTGTTCCGATTTTACTTCAGAGTAATTATAGTCTAATTAATTTCTTACCCATTTTCAGCATTATTTAGGGAACTATCCTTTTCTGTATCCGCCAATTAGATTAATTTTTTGACAGACCGGGACTCTCATCCAAATTAGAGCTTCTGTTTATTGAATGTACTCATTTGGATTCATTCAACCAAGTAGTGAATGTGAGTTGCGATCTGGATGGGAATATTTAAGGTCTTTGCTTTGGATTCATCTAAATCACCTGTACACGACCTCCACTGATTTTAAGGCTAATTTCTTCCATCCAAGTTTTCTACAATCTTTCATTTTTTTTCAATTTATATTTATAAATTAAATTTAAAATTAAAATTATATATTTTATTTTATTTACTTGGGCCAACTGAGTCACCTTTTATATCTTGGCCTTAGCTTTTAATATGACTCTGGCCTTTAATAAGGCTTTGGACTTTTGTAAGTTCCCGGTTTTTTTATATTTTTGCTCTGGTCTTTTATTAATATCTCCGGCCTTTTATTATTTTCTCCGGCCTATTATTATTAGCTGCGGCCTTTTAGTATTGGTCCTGGCCTTTCATATTTTGGCCCTGACCTCTTTATGGCTCTGGCCTTATTATATTTAACCCCCCGTTTTTTGTATGTCTTTGGTCTTTTTTTCATCTTGGCTTTAGCCGTTTTGAATTGAATCGACCACAGATACATTTGATGCCGAGCGTAAGTGTCTTTTATCATATTTAATTGTATCGACCACGGATACACATTTCATGCCGATCGTATGTGCCTTCTTTTGACATTTGATTTCCAGCAGAGTCACTTGTCCTTTAAATTTAAACCTCTATTTGAGCAGTTAACTCCCAGCATAGTTAACTGTCTCTTTTTTTTGGCATTTTACTTCCAGCATATTCATTTGGTTTCAATTGGTCTTTATTTGAGCAGTTAACTCTCAGAATAGTTAACAATCTCTTAGCACTTGACTTCCAGCATAGTCACTTGCTCCATATAAATTTGTTAGTTAACTCTCATCAAAATTAACTCTCCTTAGTGGTCTGCATGACCTTTTATATACCATCATATCGTAAATCATACTGCTTTGTAATAGAAAATATTTTTTTTCCTTTTTTTACTTTTGTTTGCGCTGGGGTCTCTGGACACTTTAGTTTTAGGTTAGGTTTTAAGTTAGAATTTAAGTTGGGTTGTAAGTTAGAATTAACGACAATAATTAACAACATTTGACAGATAGCTTCCAGCAGTTATCTATCGCCTTTATTGGGCAAGTAGTTTTCAGCATAGCTGCTTCTCCTCTTTTTTATAAAGTTGTCTCCCAGCATAGCCAACTGTTTCTTATTTTTTTTGTGGCAATGGCTCTCCAGCATATTCATTTGTCATTTATGCAGTTAACTCCCAGTATAGTTAACTTTAAACTTTTTTGGTAGTGTGTTCCCAACATAACTCTACCTTTTTATATATTTGGGCAACTGGCTCCCAGCATATTCAATTGTTCTTTTTATTTGTCAGTTGGCTCCCAGCATAGCTAACTTTAAAAAATCTCATTAGGCAGATAGTTCCCAGCATAACTATCTGTCCTCTTACTATTTTTGAGCAAATGACTCCCAGCATAGTCATTTGTGATTGGGCAAACAGCTCACAGCGTGATTGTTTATCTGGGCAGTTGGCTCCCGGCATAGCCTGCTGTTCCGTCTTTAATCAGTTAGCTACCAGCACAGATAATTTTAAATCTCATTGAGCAGCTAGTTTCCAGCACCCAACATAGTTATTTGTTCTTAAGCAAACAGCTCCCAGCATGTGTGTTGGTCTGGACAGCTGGCTCCCAGCAAAGTCAGTTCTTCGTTTCTTTGAGGCAATAGCTTCCAACATAGCCAGTTTTATTTTTTAATGGCAGATAGTTCCCAGCATAACTATTTGTCTATAATTTTTCAGTAAATGACTCCCAGCTATATTCTCTCTCTCTCTCTCTCTCTCTCTCTCTCTCTCTCTCTCTCTCTCTCTCTCTCTCTCTCTCTCTCTCTCTCTCTCTCTCTCTCTATATATATATATATATATATATATATATATATATATAGTATCTATTATTGTGTATATATATGTAATATATAATATGTAGCAATAATAACATATATAACTATTATACATAACAATATAATATGTAATATGTATATATAATATATATATAATATAATAATAATAATATATATATATATATATATATATATATATGTTCTTCTTTAATATAATAATAATAATATATATATATATGTAATATATATATAATAATAATATATATATATATATATATATATATATATATATATATGTAACCCTTAACCAGCATAATAACATCATAATATATAACAATAACCAATGTACTCATATATATCACTAATAACATATTATATATAATAACATAATAACTTATATATATATATATATGTATAATAATAATATATAATAATATATATATATATATATAATAATATATAATATATATATATATATATAATAATAATAATAATAATAATATATATATATAACATAACCCAATAACCTCTATATGTATATTTCTTATTCCCCATATAATAATATGTGTATATATATATAATATATATATATATACCAATAATAATAATAATAATAATATGTAGCTCTCTTATCTTATAATATATAATATATAATATATGTAATATGTATGTATATATATATAATATGTATATATATAATAATAATATGTATAATAATAATATCTAATATATATATATATAATAATAATAATATAATATATATATATAATAATAACTCTAATATGTAATAACCAATAATAATATATACCTTAGCTGTATGTATATATAATATATATATGTATATAAATATATATAACATACTCTTTCTGTATCAATATAACGCCCTTTGTAGCCATATATAACCTTAACCGCCTTAACTCTTCCATACTCTTATATAACCCATATAACTTATACACACGCATATATATATATATATATATATATATATATATATATATATATATATAGTATACCCTAAGATTTGGAATGGATGCTAGAAACCGCAAACCGCAGACACACAGCTGTTTCTAGCTTCTAGCACGTACCGACCTATATTGTAGAATACACCCGATATTAGTGTCTATCATTATGTTATTCGGTACGAGGAATCGATTAGTGTGTATTAGAAGGTGCTAGAATGGTTCCTTGTGAGTTAGCCCCCGCCCTTTTCTAGCCTTTTCTAGCATGAAATATCCTACGTCATAGGTGGCTAATATTGGTGTTCATTCACAGGATTTATAATGTACAGGGAATCGAATGGTGCATATTAGAGAATGTGCTAGGATGGCTTCCTTCTACACGAGTTATTACCCACCCCTTTCTTTTCTAGCCTTTTCTAGCATGTCATATCCTACGTCATAAAATACACCAAATATTGGTGTCTATCCCTATGTTATAAGGTATGGGGATTCGATTGGTGTATATTAGAATGTGCTAGGTTGGTTCCTTCTACGAGTTAGTACCCCACCCCCCTTTTCTAGCCTTTTCTAGCATGTCACATCCTATGTCATAGAATACACCAAATATTGGTGTCTATCCCTATGTTATAAAGTATAAGGATTCGATTGGTGTATATTAGAATGTGCTAGGTTGGTTCCTTTTACGAGTTAGTACCCCACCCCCCTTTCTAACCCTTCTAGTGCGATATATCGTATGTGACGGAATATACCCGATATTGGTATCGATTAGTACATAATCGACCCTGCTGAATCGATTCCTGTGGTTTATAATGGAATCGATTCACTCCTAACAAGAGTTAGTATTAGATATTACCCTACCCCCTTTTCTAATGCACCTGTGCAACATTTTTGTTTCTGGAGCTATGAAGCCGAGCTCGGTGTTGCCTAGTATGTTTTGAGGTATGCTGAGTCGATTGCCGCTATTGCCGAAAGTGGCGTTTCAGCCGTTGCGGTATCAGAACGCACCAACATGCGTTTTTCGTAGAGGGCTTACCCTTCGTCAAAAACCTATCATGACGGGTGTCAAACAGGGGTAGAATATCTCAAAAATGAGATTCCCGTAGTTACTTTCTCGAATGCCAGAGCCCCCATGGCCCCAGCAGGGGGTCATTTATTTGGTATCGAACAACACCAAATGTCATATCTTAGCAAAAGATGTGTTAGAGACATCGTATCCTCTTCAAACTAGGCATACCTTCTTTATATGTTGCAACATTGTTGCATCCAATGTTTCAAGCCGCTACGTCTAAGGGGGGTGGGGGGTCCCCGCCCCACAAAAACTAAAAATAGACTTAGAAAGCTGAAATTTGGTGAGTGTATAGAAGAGAATAAATATGGGCCGGAGCCGGAGCTGATGGTTGCGGTGCCAGAATGGAATTCTGGCTTCAACCACATATTAGGACAAATGAGGTGTCTACATCTATGTTTTCATAGGTGTAGAACTCATTTTTTGGGGTTTCAGAACCCCAAAATGAGTTTTAGGTCCCCCCTCTTTAAGGGGGGGGCCCTCTGAAAAAAGAAGAAAAGCTTAGAAGAAGACGAAGTAAGATGGATGTAGGAAAAGAAGAAGAAGAAAAAGAAGAAGTCTCGCATGGCGGATCAAATGATTGATTGTATGTGTAGGTACCGACACCGGTTTGGAGCCGGTGCGGTGCCGAATTAATAATCATGTACTTAACATCCTGATATTAGTGTACTTATATATGTTTTTAATAACATAGATCTCATTTTTGAGGTTCCTAAAACTCTCAAATGAGTCTGAGAACCCCTCCTCTAGGTTTTTTTTTTTTAAAAAAAAAAAGAAGAAAAAGCGGTGAGGAAGATGCATTATGATGAATCACGGTTTCAACTCTCTAAACGATCGCAGGGTTGGCAAGACCGAACGCGAGGTTGGCCCCGGCCCGGAAACGACGCGAGCGCCCGCAGGCGCAATATTACTGCGCGAACGCTAAATATATTTCGTAGTTGTGACGTTAATATACACTTTTTTTAATGAAGTGTTTACACCACTTTGTATTTTCTTTTCAAGTAATCCGTTTTCTGCACTATTAGACAGCCGTTTTATTTTATACTTAAACTTTCTTAATTTTTATTTATACAAAACCCTTGTTCGCTGTTAAATTTTTGTAATAAAAACATGTTTTTTTCTACCTTAAAGCTATAACTCAATAAGGCAGTAGGGCAAATAGCTCCAGAGGGACCCTCCCCTCACCTCGGCTATGCGCTTTGTCTTTACGGCTTTATTGCCTTACTGTGGGGCTTTACTGTTTCAAGTCCTATCCGAAACACACATTCTGGTGGAAAAATAACTTCATTAAACTTTGGAATATATATATATATATATATATATATATATATATATATATATCTCCACCTATATATATATACCTCACATATATATATACTATATATACTATATATATATATATATATTCAAATAAAGACTTTTACATTAAAGTCGAACATTTGAAGAATATGGACGTGTGTAAATTTATGTTCCGTAGTCCTGCTACTTGTCTTGTATCCGGCCCTACAAGGATGCGGGAAAACCTTTCTGCTATTAAATATATTAAGAGAGATAGAAATTTTTGAACAAGAACCAGTAAAAATAATATGGTGCTACAGTGTTTATCAGGAAAAATTTGCAGAATATAAAGATGTAATTCAATTTCATGAAGGAATCTACGACATCAAATCGTTGGATAATGTGAATGGTCATAAAATCATTGTGTATTAGATGATTTAATGCATAAATTGAATGAGGAAATAGCTGAAACGTTTACTATATTTTCCCATCATTTAAATATATCTGTATTTTTCATTACCCAGAACATTTTTATCAGAATAAGTATATGAGAGATATATCTTTAAACACCCAATATCTACTACTCTTCGGGCAGAGAAGAGACATGAATCAGATCAATGTATTAGCCTCTCAAATGTTTCCATCACAACGTAAAGGCTTCTTAAAGGTATATAAAGTTACATCTGTTCCTCACGGTTATTTAATATGTGAACTTCATCCTAAAAACACGTATAGAGTTTTGCTCCGCACTAACATTTTGCCATTCAAGTGAAACTGTATTCATACCTAAATAATGAGTACTCTGGTTGTTAAGTATATTCACCTCTTATAAAAAAATTAAGAAAAAAGCACCTGAAAACAGCTGAAAAACGTAAAAAACTGATCTGTAATGATGATGAAAATGAAAATTTCATCCAGTGTGTATGCGAAATCTGTTTAAATCTTATAAAAAGGAAATGTTCCTTTAAACAAACCTCAGAAGGTGAAGCTTCGGCGTCACAGAAGCATCATTAAAAAACTCTCTCTAAATATAAAAAATCTGAAATAAAAAGTTACTGCAGAAAGGAGGTGGAGTGTTCCTACCGTTACTTTTTTTCCGTCATAGCTCAGCTCCTTTAATAACTAAGTGGGTATCCGAATAATGAAGAAGGTGGCTGTACTACCATATAGTGAGTATGAGAAAATGAAGTATAATAATAATACTACACATTCTGATCAACATACAACAAATCAGTCATCTCTAACACAGCCTCAGACAATACAGCCTATACAACAGCACTTACAGGGGCTACTTTCTCCAACAATTCATCAACAATTACAACACCAGAGTCCTCATATCCAGAATGATTCAGGACCATATCTGCAACCTTTGCCCCAAAGTTTATATGATCCCAAAGTTGAACAGATAAACAATTATGAGAAAGAAGTGCTTAGGATATTAAATTCAGACATTAACATTCATGAAAAACGCGCCTTATATCAAGAAGCCATACAGAAATTAATAGATCTTAAAAACTTACATCTATATGCCTCAATAAGTAAGTCAATCCCTGATGATTCAACTACACCTGCGGAGGTAATACCTGCTGTGAAAAACGAAGATACTTTTAAAAATATCCTGGAAGAGAGCTTACCAAATAGAGGTCGCAAAGCTGGACTAGCTTTATATAATATTTTAAAAGATCAATTATCATGGAATGAATTAGGACAAATCATTATCGATAATGAAATTGTCAAAGGCTCAAATATTGTTGACTTGATAGCAGATCTCTCACGTGATTGGAAGAAGGTTGCAGGATGTACTACCATCAAACAAGGACTTCAGACTATTAATTTTCCCCGAACTTAATCTTAAATACACAAAGATTAGCAGACTTGAATAACCATCCCCAAGATGCCTAGACAGAATGCAAGTCCATCAGGTACACTCTTACCTTCAGATAGAATTTTAAGCGACACCAGCATGTTATTTGGTTAGTACTGTGATTAAATAAAAATATACCATTTTTACTTTATTATTTTACTTTTAGTAATATATATATATATATATATATATATATATATATATATATATATATATAACATATATATATATACTTATATATATATATATATACTCATATATATATATATATATACTCCTGCTGCTATATATATATATGTTTTAACTTGTGTCAGTATTCAATATGGAGGTGAAGGCGAAGGTTGATAAGTATTACTTCAATGTGAGGGAGCCCAAATAGTTTTGGGGGGTTCACTAGGTTCGCTGCAAAAGTTTTTAACACTGAAAAAAGAGTTGAAGAGGTATTTGAAGGCGAAGAGCTTTTTACTTACATAACCTGTCCGTCCAGAGAATTTTCTGCCCGGACAACCCATGGCCCATCACCTCGTAATGTTTGGCAGTGCCCCAGCTGAAATGATTAAATACAGTTCTTATAATGAAGGGTTTCAATATATACTTTTTACTACTGACGTATACTCTAGATACTTATGGTTAAAAAAGCTTTAAAGATGAAATAGGAATACAGTGGCGGCTGCAGTGAGAGAAATTATAAGGGATGATGATAGATATCAAAAAAGCTGATTTGCACGGATAGGGGTAGCGAATTTCTAGGTAGAGAGTTTCAGGATTATTACTGAATACGATATAGGATATTTTAACATATTTTCCATAAATAAAGCTTCTATTGTAGAAAGAGTTCAGCGTACGATTAAAGAACGAATGCATAGATATTTTACTAAGATGAACACTTTTAAGTATATTGACATACTCGATGACCTAGCTTATTCTTACAATAGATCTTTTCAAACAGAACTATAAAGACAACTCCTTTAGAAATGCTGAAGACACCATCGGTGATTCAGCAAAACCCAAGAGGTGTAAAAATTAAAGATAAATCCTGCATAAACGTGAATGAATATGTAAGAGTGTCTAGATCTGATGACAGGTTTAGAAAAGGATATAGCAGGGTGGTCTAGAGAAGTTTTTAAGGTAGATAGTATAAAAGAATTTCCTAATGAGGGGTTGAAATTATATTATCTCAAAGATTTAGATGGAGAATCCATAAAAGGAGGATTTTATAAACAAGAAATACAGAAAATACGATTCGATCCTGGGAGTAATATGTATAAAATAGAAAAAATATTAGGTTCAAAAGGTAGAGGTAAAAATAAACAGTATCTGGTGAAATGGATAGGCTACCCTAACAAGTTTAATTCATATATAAAGCTAATGAAATCACGAAACATTAATCATTAGTCATCGTAATCATGGAGATTGTAGATCATTTCTATTTAACTCTGCCATCTTCGGCATCTTTGGATCTACATCCTGATAATAAAGTCTCAGATTTTACAACCGAGTTAATGAATCCTATCCAACTTAACAGAGATCTCTATGAGGTAGGACTGTGCGAAATGATATTAGACGCAAATATTGAAAATCTCCCTCAGACACGTCATTGAATAATGGTGTATAGAGTTGCAGATTATGTTAAATCTATATTAAAAATAAAAAACACATCCGATTTAAAACATGTGACAATTAAAGGTTCGGAATATTTCTATGAAAAATTTGTGTTAAAACGAGGATATTACCGCTCAATCCATGACATCCACAGTTATTTAAACACCCAGTTTGTTGTAAGATATGTAAAGATTTAATATACATTATTAATAACCACCCCGGGGAAGACAGGGTATTAATCACTTTAAGATCGACAACAGGAATGAATTTGAGAGACCCTGAAGTGTTTATACTTAAACGTTCAGATTGGTTTCGGAAATGTGTGCATGAACACGAAGCTGTAGTAGAACATTCTACTGTTCTAAATAGACATAGTGGAAATAATGAACCTTCCCCTGCTCTGAACAACAGTCTTAATGACTCAGACTTATCTCTCAATTATATATGCATTCCTTCGGAGATGTTACAAGATCAGGGGATGGCTTACGTTTATACAGATATAGTTGACCATCAGTATGTAGGGAATACTAAAGCCCCCTTGCCCTTATTAAAGGTGGTTCATTTTCCTAAAAAGGAAAGGTTATATCTTTTCCTAATGTTCATTACCTCTCAGTTGTTCACATTTAGGGTCTGTGCGAATGCATATAAAGGATGTCGAAGGTAGACCGTATCCATTCACAGACGGAACACTATTGTGTAAAGTTCATATTAGAAAGAAGCAGACACTTTAACTATAACATGATGGACTATTTTTTTAACAGAGTAGAAAATCTTCCATATATGCTGTTAGAAAACCTTCTAGAAATAAGGATAGGTGTAAGATTATATATAAGTGATGTAGTTAGCTATATTTATTCATTCATTAACTTACTCTCACAGTGTAAATATAGTGCCTGATAGAAGCTCCGTTAATAATGTATAACGATAGGGTATTCGTTGGAACAAAATTACAAAGAGGGTATGGACTGGGTGGAGTTTTCTCTAAATTATGGAGAAGTGCAATGCCTCTATTTAGAAGAGGAGGTGAATATATAGGTAAAAAGCTATACGAACAGGGATGCATACGTTACAGGATATAGCCGCAGGAGGTAACCCCCGCGAGTCCTTAAAAAGACGAATTACAGATGTTTCAGATGAGATGTTGGATGATGTAAAGCGCAAAATAAGACGCAAGATGACGGATCAAGGTAAAAAACGTATGAAAATATGCGTTAAGAAAAAGGTTAGGACTAAAAGACCTCTAAAGAAAAAATGCAATGATATATTTGCTATTTAATTACTAATTGGCATCTTTTACATAAACATCATCATACTGTGACTGAATATAAGAAAAGCTAAATCACCGATCCGCTCATTATACGGTCAGCACCCTCACATACAAGATGCATTTCCTCCATCCTTCTAGTCCAGACTGTTGTAAGAGTGAACTGGATCTCTTCTCGATGAACCCCACCCAGATTAGTGTAAGTGAAACCAATTTCATCAGCATCAACCCCATACACTCAATTACCAACACCGATGTCCCTCTCGAGTTCAATATACCAGGTACTTCGGACGATCAGTATTTAGATCCATTCAACGTGTTTTTATATCTGAAAACGAAACTGACGAAACCCGATGGTACAGACCTTCCATCAACTGACGATAACCCATGGTACAGCCTTCCATCTTCTGTATATCTGTTTTTAATCAGATTGCCCAGTGTATTTTTAATGAAACTTCATTAAGGTGAATCAGCCTGGGTATCCTTATAGAAGTTATATAGAACATTTATTAAATTATTATTCAGACGATGCTAAACAGTCTTATCTCCAGTCTTGCGGTTTTTTATAGTTTCAAAGACGAGGCTGCACATATAAATAAAGCAGCTAAAGTCATAAATAACACATGAATTTTACGACGTTAAACGGTGACATCTTCTTCTCTCGAAAGACTTATTCTACCAGCTGTAGATACTAGAATTCCGATTAACCAGTTCAAATCTAAATTCGCTCTTAAAATAAAAAGTAAACCTACTGCTACGGCTGTATGTCCTGAACCTGTTTACAAGTTGTTAGAAGCCTATCTCTATGTTAGAAAAGGGAAATTACTACCCCAGAGACATTTGGAAATCGAAAAATCTCTCTGAACACTACAGCGAAGTATCCTATCAAACGAGTGGAAACAAAGTTGTTTAACTTTACATAGGGATTATCGAGTATCAATATTCCTAACATTGTGAATGGTAATCTGCCTCAGAAAGTAATAATAGGCATTGTTGAACACGAAGCATACTCAGGGAATTATAAAAAATCACCCTATAAATTCGCCCCTTTTGGACTTAGAGGTATCAGTCTACATGTAAACGGTCAACCTTACGGTCGGGACTATGAAATGTTATACAATGGATCGCAATCTCTATGTTCACGACCTTTTACGATCTAATAGCTAACACTGTTTCATGCAATGACAGCGGGACAGGGATAGATCTTGAAGAATACGCTAAGAATAGTAATTTATATGCTTACGATCTCACCGCAGACCTTTCAGCTTGTAACGCTAATCATTTAAGCACCCTATAGGGCTAAGTCTCTCCTTTAGTGGAAGTCTACAATCACCAATCACTGTCCTGGTTTATCTGGAACATCCTCAGCTCATTGAAATTGACAGAGTACGCAACATGATTTTGAATTATTAAAGATGAATGAAGAAGAAATAAAAACTGTGTTTAAAAACGAACCTCGATTTATAGGAGTCTTCGCTATTAATGAAGTAGGATCTGTAAAACTAGAGAAGGATACTGGTTTCGTGTTCAACACTTCACATCGCTACATTACAACAGGAGGACATTGGATTTCTGTATATAGGGATAAAAATGACATTGTTCATCTGATTGATTCTATGGATTTAAAATTTATATTGAATAATCAATATATCCTTTCATTTTTTAAATATAATAATGTAAATTATATAAAAACTATGTCTTACCCTGTTCAGCCATCATGCTCTAATTTATGTGGAGTTTATTGTATTTATTTCATTATATGTTTTTTAAAAAATATATGTTTTAATGAATTTGTAAATATATTTGATGCTAAAAATTTGTATGTCAATGACTATATAGTTTCTAATTATGTAATAAATGCATTAAAATGAAATAACTTAATTTTACTACCCTTTAAACTTATATATATATATATATATATATATATATATATATTGAGTTTATAACATATAAATTTTTACTTACTTTATATATATATATATATATATATATATATATATATATATATATTCAGAGTTAAATGTATACATGCCTGCAAAAGTTAATGATTCATGAAATTTCACATTGTATATAAAGCTGAAAAGAAAGTTTTCAGGAAAATTCATGTTTATGACGTCACGAATTTAAAGGTTGCTGGTTACAAGCCTATGGATATGATATTCAGTTGAGAACCAACCATCGTAACCATAGCTGTGTTTGTAGTACATTTAAAAAGGTATAGCTATGGGACTTATAACATATATTCAAAGGTGCTGGTTTATTTTAAAAACCTGGTATACATGTGTTAACTATAATTCAGATTTTTCGACTAGGCATCCTTACACTCCACGTGATCCATCCAAAATCCGCATTGTATATGCAACTGATAATGTCCATGGTTACAGAATAAGAGCATCAGCTGCTAAGAAAGAGGGACATGAGATTACATACTTCGATATAACATTAAAGTATAATAATATGGTACCTATACTGGATGGACATATAGAGAAAATTATGGAAACAAGCAATGTGTTTAAAACATTTATAGTCAATGTGGAACGATTTAAAATGAAGATACCACTCCCTATCCATCTAAAAATTTCATCCAAGATACGTACTTTAGCCGATCAAGATCTTGATGAACATTCAAAGAAGAGGATAATAAATTATATAATAACAATTATAAGAAATGAGATATCTGGGGTATATGTTACATTTCCATGTAGGGACCATCAGGATGTTTGCGGTTGGAGGTGAAAGTTTGTTATACATATATACGCATTTGTAAATTTTACTTATATAGTATTTATGTAATAATTTTTTTTTCCTAATAAAAAGACTTTTTATATTATATATATATATATATATATATATATATATATATATATATATATATATATATATATATATATAAATATATATATACTGCTGCTAACTATACTATTCTTCACTGCTGCTGCCTATATATATATATATATATATATATATATATATATATATATATAACCTTATATATATATATATATATATATATTCAAGGAAGTTTACAATGGTTATTTTTCCACCAGAATGTGTTTCGGATAGGACTTGAAACAGTAAAACCGTAAGGCAATAAAGCCGTAAAGACAAAGCGCATAGCCAGGGTGAGGGGGGTCCTCTGGGGTTATTTGCGCTACTGCCTTATTGAGTTATAGCTTTAAGGTCGAAAAAACATGTTTTTATTACAAAAAATTTAACAGCGAACAAGGGTTTTGTATAAATAAAAATTAAGAAAGTTTAAGTATAAAATAAAACGGCTGTCTCATAGTGCAGAAAACGGATTACTTGAAAAGAAAATACAAAGTGGTGTAAACACTTTATTAAAAAAAAGTGTATATTAACGTCACAACTACGAAATATTTTTAGCGTTCGCGCGCAGTAATGTGCGCCTGCGGGCGCCTGTGTCGTTCTGGGTCGGGGGAGGCGCCTGAGGGCGAGGGAACGGCACTCGCGTTCGTCTTCACAACCCCTGCGATCGTTTAGGGAGGATTGAAACCGTGAATTTATCAAAATGTATCTTCCTCACCGCTTTTCTTCTTTCAGCCAGACCCTAGAAGGAGGGTTCTCCAGACTCATTTGAGAGTTTTGGGAACCTCAAAAATGAGATCTATGTTATTAAAAACATATATAAGTACACTAATATCAGGATGTTAAGTACATGTTTACTAATTCGGCACCGCACCGGCTCCACATCGGTGTCGGTACCTACACCTATAATCACTCATTTGATCCATCATGCGAGACTTCTTCTTTTTCCTTCTTCTTCTTTTCCTACATCCATCTTACTTCGTCTTCTTCTAAGCTTTTCTTCTTTTTCAGAGGGGCCCCCTTAAAGGGGGAAAGGGGACCTAAAACTCATTTTTTGGGTTCTGAAACCCCACAAAATGAGTTTACAACTTCACCTATGAGCATAGATGTAGACACCTCACATTTGTCCTAATATGTGGTTGGAGCCAGAATTCCATTTCTGGCACCGCAACTCTCCGGCGCCGGCCCATATGGTTCGCCATTTATTTTAACAAAGCCATTCTATTTCATTTATTCTCTTTCTAAACCTTTCGTACTTCCTTCCAGCACTAAGTCATATTTTTAGTTTTTGTGGGGCGGGGACCCCCACCCCCTTAGACGTAGCGGCTTGAAACATTGTATGCAACAATGTTGCAACATATAAAGAAGGTATGCCAAGTTTGAAGAGGATACGATGTCTCTAACACCTCTTTTGCTAAGATGGGACATTTGGTTTTGTTCGATACCAAATAAATGACCCCCGGCTGGGGCCATGGGGGCTCTGGCGTTCGGGAAAGTAACTACGGGAATCTCCTTTTTGATATATTCCCCCTGTTTGACACCCGTTTGTTATGGGTTTTGACAGCGGGGTAAGCCCTCCGCAAAACGCATGGCCCAGTTTGCGTTCTAAAACCGCAGCGGCTGAAACACCGCCCACGCGCTCTGCAATAGCGGCAATCGACTCAGCATACCTCAAAACATACTAGGCAACACAAAGCTCGGCTTCATAGCTCCAGAAACAAAAATGTTGCACAGGTGCATTAGAAAAGGGGGGTAGGGCAATATCTAATACTAACTCTTGTTAGGAGTAAATCGATTCCATTATAAACCACAGGAATTGATTCAGCAGGGTCGATTATGTACTAATCGATACCAATATCGGGTATATTCCGTCACATTTTTAGCATATATCACTAGATGGGTTAGAGAAAGGGGTGGGGTTCTTTCGTAGAAGGAACCAACCCTAGCACATTCTAATATACACCAATCGATTCCTTATACCTTATAACATGAGGATGAACTTTTAATATTGTTGTACATTCTATGACGTAGGATACTTGACATGCTAGAAAAGGAGCTAGAAAAGGGGGTGGGGTAATAACTCGTAGAAGGAAGCATCCTAGCACATTCTAATATACACCATTCGATTCCCCGTACATTATAACCTAGGGATAGACACCAATATTAGCCGTATTCTATGACATAGGATATTTCATGCTAGAAAAGGCTAGAAAAGGGGAGCGGGGCTAACTCATACAAGGAACCATTCTAGCACCTTCAATACACACTAATCGATTCCCCGTACCGAATAACATAATGATAGACACTAATATCGGGTGTATTCTCAATATAGGTCGGTACGTGCTAGAAAAGATAGAAAGATGTGTGTCTGCGGTTTGCGGTTTCTAGCATCCATTCCAAATCTTGGATATATACTATATATAATATATATATATATATATATATATATATATATATATATATATATATATATATATAACTATATATATATATATATATATATATATACTGCTGTGTGTGAGTGGGGGTGTGTGTATGTGTGAATATTTGAGTTGTTGGTATTTGTGTGTGTATTTTGTATGTGTGTGTGTGTGTGTGTGTGTGTGTGTGTGTGTGTGTGTGTGTGTGTGTGTGTGTGTGGGTGAATCTGAAGAGAGTTTGAGAGGTATGGTAGAGGGATTTTGCAGGGTGTGTAAAAGGAGAGGTTTGAAAGTAAACGTAGATAAGAGTAAGTTAAGATTATGGATATGAGTGGGGATAGTCCTAGACGTGAAGTTATGTTTTAATGGTGAGCAACTGGAACAAGCGTCTGAATTTATATATTTAGGATATCTATGTTGGATGAAAAGGTAACGGATGATGAAGAATGTAGAAGGAAAGTTGTGAATGGCAGGAAGGTGGCTGGTGAAATTAAATCATTGGAGGATGGAAAGGGACTAAGTCTTGGGTGCGCTAGTTTCTTGTAGTAGGGTATGTTGCTACAAGTGCTAATGTATAGTATTGAAACTATGGTCTTGAATAAGAGATATAGATCTAAATTATTATGTGTTTAGATGGACAATATTAGGGGCGTGTTAGGTGTGAGAAAAATTGACAA
>JABUQX010131743.1:30000-31842 GCA_015478945.1 Trachelipus rathkii
TATATATATATATATATATATATATATATATATATATATATATATATAAATAACAATATATATATATATGCAAAAGTTCAGTTTTTGATCACTTTTGAGTCAAAATATGGTGATTTATATATATATATATATGTAACTAACTAATAATAATATATATATATATATATATATATATATATATATATATATATCTCTTTCTCACTAATATATATAATATAGTAATATATATATATATATATATAATCGAAGGCTTGGGTTCAAGTACATTTTATCAAGTACAAGTAAAGTACAAGTACAAGAACTTTATGAAACCACCATATATATATATATATATATATATATATACCTATAGCATATATGAAACTGCTATAATATATATATATATATATATATATATATATATATATATATATATATATATACCTATATAGAAATGTAATAACCTGCAATTAAATTTGTGTTTGTAAATACCCCCTGATATTTTCACCATGCTGGGATTCGATCCGCGGATCCTAGCAGATGAGCGTGTAAGTGTTTGACCACTACGCCACGACAAGACAAAAGAAGAATCCGAGAAGAGCAGAAACCCTACTTCTACTGTCCAAGCAGAGCATTACTATGTGTTCTTCCCGCTCGCACTCGGACGTAGGCCAAACAGGGTACCGCGCATGATGAATAATAATACCAAGAACAGATTGTATGTACATAAAATGCAATAACCTACGAATTAATTGTATTGTAAAACCCCACCGATATTTTTACCAAGCGCGGAGTTATCGGGAATAGCAGATGAGCGTGCAGTGTTTGACCACTACGCCACGACGGACAGACAAAGAAGAACACATAGTAATGCTCTGCTTGGACGGTAGAAGTATTTATAGGGGTTTCTTCTTTGTCATAGATAAATGGCCACTCGGTCAGAAGTTGAATCCCCAGCATGATATCGGGGTAAGGCCCATTGCATTCTTTGCCGACCCATTGCTGTATTATTATTCACCATGCGCGGTACCCTGTTGGCCATGATGCAGCGGAAGCTTCGGCTCTTGATAGCACTGTTGTGCGCCCGTCTCGGATTACTGTGCTGGCTGCACACTCTGGCCCGGGATCGGAAGCTCCCGCGCTGGTGGCGCCAATACTGCTTGCTTATCGGCATATTGACCTCCGGTTCTTGGTATTATTATTCACCATTCGCGGTACGGCACCCTGTTTGGCCCTACGCCCGGGTGCAGGCGGGAGAAGAACACATAGTAATGCTGTGCCGGACGGTAGTATTCTCGGGTTCTTCTTTTTTCTCGTCGTGGCGTAGTGGTCACCTGCACGCTCATCTGCTAGGGTTCAGGATCGAATCCCAGCATGAGTGAAAATATCAGAGGGTATTTACAAATGCAAATTTAATTGCAGGTTATTGCATTTCTTATGTACATATTGACCACCGGGTTTTGGTATTATTATTCACCATGCGCGGTACCCTGTTTGGCCCCTACGCCCGAGTGCGAGCGGGAGAGAACACATAGTAATGCTCTGCTTGGACATATTCTCGGGTTCTTCTTTTGTCTCGTCGTGGCGGTCGCTGCCCACATAATCTGCTAGGGTCAGGATCGAATCAGCATGAGGTGAAAATATCGGGGTGTTACAAATATATAACAATAGCATATATATATACTTAGCCTTATATATATATATATAACAACCTTAACATATATGTATATATATAATATGTATATATATATATATAATATATATATATATATATATATATTTTTGCTACTATATATATAACTTATATATATAATATACATATATATATATAATATATATATATATATATATATATATATCTAT
>JABUQX010131745.1:0-41760 GCA_015478945.1 Trachelipus rathkii
AAAATTATCCACATACAAGTTATTGACCAGAAGCCGAGAGACCAGATCGAATGAATATTTGCTTTTAATATGATGTCTTATTACGGCTCCTAAGATAAAAGGGGATACCGCAAGGCCAAAAATGATTGTCGCGTACCTATAAGTAACAAGTCTGCCATCTTCTTCCCAGAAGAAACAAAACTTGTTACGATCGCTTTCAAGTTTAAGATAGATTTGAAGAAAGGCTTTCGAGATGTCAGCGACAACCACATATTTGTTGGTCCTAAAGGAAAGAAGGAGACGAAGTAAAGGAACCAACAAGTCGATGCCTGGGTAACAGGCTTGATTAAGAGAAGGAGCGCCTTTTGTTTTAAGGCTACAATTGAACACAGGCCTGATTTTAGTAGAAACCTGATCAGCCATTTTTATTACAGGCCTGTGGGGGATCCATATGTAACGATCGAACTCCTTCGGATCAACAGAGATGATTTCGATGATACCACATCTCAGTTGCTCCTTAAAAACATCAGTGTAGGCCTTATCAAGACCTTGATTGCTAAGACGATTTTTAACTCGTCTAAGCGTACTTAAAGCAATACGATAATTCGAGGGGACCTGATCCACTAATTCTGGGATCCATGGGATTTCAATATGGTATTTTCCATCGATAAATTGAATTGCATTGTGGAATTTAGAGATAAATTCCTTATCGATGGTACCATAATCCTTCTCCTCCTGAATACCCAAAGACTCCAAGCTGTACAGATATTCCAAACCCAGATCGGCACTTATTTCATTTGAAGAAATGCTAAGAACGTCCGGGTAAGTAGGATGAGGGTCAATGATCGAGTTGACGAGATTAGGAGAAGCTTGGAATAGGTGTTTTGGCAGCGAGGAGACAGACATGGATAGTCATGAATCCTTCTGATTTGATTGTAAATCAAGAGTTGATGTTGAAGTCTGCTTTCTGTATAGAAAGGCTTGTTGATGAGGAAGTAGAAAAGAATTCACTGGGCCGAAAGGAACCAACCCAAAGCAAGTCTGAATGGCACTACCTTCCAAACAATCGATAATTTGGAAGTGTTTCATATGACATAAAGTGTCAGTACCTAAAAGAAGGTCGATGTCATCGACCGAATCCCCATAAGGGCCCACAAAGGACTTGTCAGCCACATTATATTTTAACGAAATGCGACTAATGGCTGATGCTAACCCTTTAACCGCAAATCCAACATCCAAAGAAGGGTCGACCAGAACCGGGGTTCTAAAGAAGGAATCGCAGCAGCAATTTATATCTAGGTCGACTAGGTACGATGTACGTTCTTCTTCTCCGATAAATGTTTTTATAGGATTTCTGATTATAGGTAATTGTACACAGTTGATTCCGAGTTTAGTAAGCAATTTAGGGCCAGCATATGTTCTCTGTGATCCCAAGTCTATAAGAGAACGAATAGGAACTGACTTGTTATTGTGCCTTGCTATTATGGTTATTGTAGGCAGAATATGTGAAGCTGATGATTGCCCAGTGTTAATACAAAGATGATTACTAACATCAGCTTTATTTCCTTCATCAGCATTTTCTTGACGAGAATGCTCCCCGTTTTGATTGGTGGTTCCAGCGGAACAGAGAGCGGCTAGATGTTTTCGGCTCTTACATTTATAGCAAGGATACTTTAAATTGAGTGTTTTAGCCGGGCATGTATCTGCCATGTGCTTTATGCTGGAACAGTTACAGCACATGTTTAATGCCACACATCTGTCCCTTTTTGATTTAGGGTTTACGTAAACCGTGCAGTCAGAGAGGTAATGGTCTCCATTGCACAGCTTACACTTGACTTCCCTTGAAGATTGATTCGAAGTTGAATTATAATTTGATTGAGGTTCAGAGGAGAAAGTTGTTCTTTTTAGAGAGCCACTACCTTTTGAAGTGTTGAAAGTATGACTCTTCTGATCAGAGGGTCTCCTCTTCTCCCTTTTGAAGTTCCCTTTGGAAGAAGATGATTTAGTTGATGAGAATGAAGTTGAGGTCTGAGAGGTGCGAAACCTCAGCATTGATTGAATTATCTGATTATGCTCCTTAAAAATCAGATTAATTGACGGATATTGTTCCTTAGTCGCCAGCTTCAACTCTCTTAAAAATGAGAGAGGAAGTTTATCAACTAATATATGGCTGATTAATTTGCAACCAGAACTATCCTCTGGGAAGAGGTCAACCCCGAGCTCCTTGAGTTCTTTTAGATGAGCCCGAACCTTTAAAATAAAGGATCTGACCGTTTCAAGTTGCTTCCCGTCCAGAGGCGGAGATGAGTCCAGTTCATGGAAAATAGAATCAATAATGAAGGCCTTGTCCAAATAATGTTCTTTTAAAATGGACAAGGCAACTTCATAGTTCTCATCCGTACCCGTCAAATGCTCAATGTCTCTGAGAGCATATCCCTTTAAATGGGACTTGAGATACTGCAACTTAACGGCTTGTGACAAGTCCTTCCTCCCCCCATACACATTATTGAACTCCTGCAGGAAGGAACGAAAGGAGTGCTTGTCCTTCTCGCCTGAAAAATCTCCGCATTTTAGGGCTGGGATCTTCAGGCTAAAAGGCTGCATGGGAAAAGACTTGGAGTGTTCACAGCATGTTTTGTTCGAATTTGAAGCTGCTCTCTCATTTTCAGAAGAAAGGGCATCAGAAGATCTTCGAGACTCGATTTCATATCCATATTCGACTCTTAACAGTTGAAGAGCTTGAGCCACTTTTATGTGGTAAGCATCAGTAGCGGAAATCTCTTCGTCTAGAAGCGATTGGTCGAACTTGGTGTACTCAGCCCCTATTAATAGGTTTTCGATCAGAGTATCTTGAGCTTTAATGTCCGAGATAATCGAGGTCACCTTGTCGAAAATTGTTTTGATAACAACAGGGTCGATGAGGGTAGGTGACTCTGAATCATCACCTTTTTCAGGAAAATGTTTGCAGCATAAAGTAAGCTTTCTTCTTAAAACACCCCTTTTCATCCGAAGGGGACTCAGCTCACCCTGTAATGTTGCTTTTAAACTAGCTATATTTTCATCCGAAGAAGACGCAGGTCTTTCATTTGAGAACTCCTCTGTGACCTTTAAGTCTAAATCGTTTAATATATCCATCGTGAACAAATTATATTTAAATGTGAAGTAGTGTGAATATTTCCCAACTGGCTACTAGAGCAGCTAATAAACCCTGGGAAACTAACTGCGCAGAAAAATATCAACAGCGCAGAAAAATATTAACTGCGCCCAAAAAAAACACACTGCAGAGTCAAAAGCACAAAAAAATGTCAACAGCGCAGAAAAAATATCACATGAATCAATTTCGCCCACGTGAAACAAACACAAAGAAGAATCAAAAGTCCAAAAAAAATGTCAACAGCGCAGAAAAATATCAACTGCGCCAAAAAAAACCACTGCAGAGTCAAAAGCACAAAAAAATGTCAACAGCGCAGAAAAATATCAATAGCGCAGAAAAATATCAACTGCGCCTGAGAAAACCGCACAGAAGAATCAAAAGTTCAAAAAATGTCAACAGCGCAGAAAAAATATCACATAAATCAATTTCGCCCACGTGAAACAAACACAAAGTCAATTGCGCACACGTGAAGCAACTACCAAGTCACTGCGCATATATGAAATGAACTGCGCAACTATAAAGTCAATTGCGCACGTATGAGTTGACTGCGCACACGTGAAGCAACTGCAAAGTCAATTGCGCACGAGAAAACAAGCACAAAGTCAATTGCGCACGTATAAGTTGACTGCGCACACGTGAAGCCAATACAAAGTCACTGCGCACGTATGAAGCAAACACAAAGTCAGTTGCGCACATATAAGTTGACTGCGCACACGAGAAGCAACTACAAAGTCAATTGCGCACGAGAAAACAAGCACAAAGTCAATTGCGCACGTATAAGTGAACTGCGCACACGTGAAGCAACTACAAAGTCAATTGCGCACGAGAAAACAAGCACAAAGTCAATTGCGCACGTATAAGTTGACTGCGCACACGTGAAGCCAATACAAAGTCACTGCGCACAAATGAAGCAAACACAAAGTCAATTGCGCACATATAAGTTGACTGCGCACACGTGAAGCGCACGTATAAGTTGACTGCGCACACGAGAAGCAGCTACAAAGTTAATTGCGCACGAGAAAACAAGCACAAAGTCAATTGCGCACGTATAAGGTGAACAGCGCAGGTGTGAAAACAAATGCGCACCTCTGAAATGAACTGCGCACGTTTAAAGTGAACAGCGCAGGTGTGGAAACAAATGCGCACCTCTGAAATGAACTGCGCACGTTTAAAGTGAACAGCCCAGGTGTGGAAACAAATGCGCACTCTTAAAATGAACTGCGCACGTTTAAATTGAACAAACAGCGCAGGTGCGAAAACAAATGCGCACTCTTGAAATGAACTGCGCACATTTAAAGTGAACAGCGCAGGTGTGAAAACAAATGCGCACCTCTGAAATGAACTGCGCACGTTTAAAGTGAACAGCGCAGGTGTGAAACAAATGCGCACCTCTGAAATGAACTGCGCACGTTTAAAGTGAACAGCGCAGGTGTGAAAACAAATGCGCACCTCTGAAATGAACTGCGCACGTTAAAATTGAACAACGCAGGTGTGAAAACAAATGCGCACTCCTGCGCACGGATGAAGTCGATATACCGCACCGCACCGCACCGTTTCGCACGCACCAGAACTGTACCGCACCGTTCCGCACAGCACCGCACCGCCTTGAACCACTATGCGTTTACAACTCAACACTGCACAATAAAGATTGCTGAAGCAATGCAATATGCAAAACACCTTCGCAACTGCACAATAAAGATTTTATTAAAATGCAATATGCAATATGTTGGTCCGGCGTTTGTGTTTGAGGAGTAAAGCACAGTGTGTAACGAACGAAAGTTGACACAACCGTTTAAATAAATAAGCGAACCCAGGACATCAAAATTCAATATATATATATATTTGTAAATATATAACCTAGCAAATAAGCACTTTAAATATAGCGAAAAATTTCTTTATGCCAAAAAAAATAGCTCGAATTTTACTCACTAGATACTAAAGGCAATATTAATAAAGCATTTATCAAATACGAAGAATTTTAACTCAAAAAATATACGAAAAAAGTTTCAAAATTGCTAAATAAATATGAGAGCAAATTTCAAATTTAGCAAAAGAACTTATGTCAAATATTCAAAAATGGCAAGAAAATAAATATACGAGAGTAGGAAACAATTTTTCCAAAATAATTTCAAAATTTGCAAAATTTTAAAGAAATTATTTTACTAAATTGCAAAATTTGTAAGGAACAATTTTCCAAAATATAAAAATTATGTACTCTCCTCGTTAATTTTAAGATGAGTCAAATACACATTTTTATGCATAGGTAGTTTAAAGGTAACTTAAACTGTGATAAATTTAAATTTACTTGATATTACGCAGATGGAGAAATGAACCCTTAAAAAATATGAAAAGAAACAAAAAACAACTTACTTGAGTAAAATCAGAAGACAGGTGACGGTAAGTGGTTAATTGATTGGAAAATTGTTCTTTTCCACAGTTAGATTGAAATAAGTTTCTTTCAATCAACAGTTAGTTACTGGGTAAACTTCTCTTCACCTACGTAGGACTTGATTAATATACAGATACGACCGATACGAAACCACACAGTTTAAATCACAATTTAATTTGAATAGTTAACACTTGAAAAGCCATAAAATAATTTTGATCATGAAATTAAAGACTTCTTTAACGATATTCACGAAATCAAAAAGGCAAAAACGGAGATTCACAAATGGTATTCATGACACGAAAGCAAAAAGGCAAAGACCTTTATTTAAGCAAATTTTTTCCCGAGTGGAATTTTTATTTGTTCATGTTCCTTTCAATTCAAAAGGAAACATTTCTCCATTTATAGCTAAAAACAAATGAATAATGAAAAACGCAATTAGCATTAATTCAGTAATTACCACTTTGAACATTTGACAAATAATTAAAAGTGAGAGTGTGACTTAATATTTGAGATACTAAAGATTAAATTTTAATATCCTGGGCGGGGGCGATAGAATAAATAATATATATCTCTTAGTTGGAGAGATGTAGAAATATATTAATATATATATATAATATATATATATATATATATATATATATATTATATATATAATATATATATATATTACATATATATATATATATATATATATATATATATATATATATATATATCAGGGGCGT
The DNA here is from genome assembly GCA_015478945.1 of Trachelipus rathkii. Lineage (NCBI taxonomy): Eukaryota > Metazoa > Arthropoda > Malacostraca > Isopoda > Trachelipodidae > Trachelipus > Trachelipus rathkii. Next base: position 6,248 of record JABUQX010131745.1, read on the forward strand.
AGCCAGGGGGGGGCTGAGGGGGCTGCAGCCCCCCCCGAAATTATCGACAGTGCAATTTTTTTCAGCAGAAAACAAACTACACACATATATATAATATATATATATATATTTATTATATATATATATATATATATATATATTATATATATAATATATATATATTTTATATATATATATATAATAGTATTATATATATATATATATATCTATAATATATATTATTATATAATATATATATATATATATATAATATTATTATATATATATATATAAATTATATATTAATATATATATATATTATATATATATATATATATATATATATATATATATATATATATATATAATATATATATATATAATAATATATATATATATATTACTATATATATATATATATATATATATATATATATATAAGATACAATATATATATATAATATAATATATATATATATATTATATTATATTATATATATATATATATATACTATATATATATCTTATATATATATATATATATATATATATATAATATATATATATTATATATATATATATTATCTATATATATAATATATATATAAGATAATATTGAAGTTCTTATTCAGAAAAAATCGAAAGCGTAGACAAACAACTGGACACTCAAAATAAGAAAAATGTGAAGGAAAATAGAGAAAAACTTGTACCAATAATTGAAACTATACGTTTATGTGGCCAGCAAGGTCTTGCATTAAGGGGCTCAAGTGACTCTGGACGTATTGAATTATCAACTCCAGCTGAAAATAAGACGGAAATTTTAGAAGCCTTCTTAGGTTTTGAGCAAATGGAGATGACCAGGTTTTGAAAAACCACTTACTTCTAACGTCCAAAAACTCAAAGTATACGAGTCCGATGATACAACGAATGAAATCCTACAGTCATTTAGTCAGCTTATACAAAGGAAAATAGTGGAAGAAGTTAATAAAAACAAATTTTTTTCAGTATTAGCTGATGAAACAACGGATATTTCCCAAACAGAACAGTTTTCACTTTGTGTAAGGTACGCGATTGGTGGTGATGGAGGTGATACTCCTTTTACTTTAAGAGAGGATTTTTTATCATTTGTTCCGGTTTATGATATCTCGGGGAAAGCATTGAAATGGTAATTTTTGGAGAGACTCTGCTATATTGGTTTAAAACTCGAAAATTTAAGAGGCCAAGGATATGATGGAGGCCTCTTCGCATGAGAGGCGAATTCCGTAGGAGTCCAATCTGTTTCGGAAGAGTATCTAAGCTCTATACAACATTGTGTAGCACAATTTGTTAAATTTACTGTCTTCATGACTTCCTAAAATTCGGCAATTCGAAACGTCTTAGAATTCATCTCTGAAATATGCACTTTTTTCGATCGAAGTTCCGAAGCGCCCAACCTTCTGGAGATAAAACAAAAGTTTTCTAGTAACCAAAATAACAAGAGGATCAAAATGATGTGCGAGACCAGATGGTGTAAACGGCATGAAGCGGTTTTCCTTTTTAAAGAGACTCTTGAGCCAATACTTGCGTCATTGGAAGAAATAAAAGAATGGCCTGGTGAATTATCACAGAAAGCTCCTTCGTTGTTAAATTCAATCAGTAATTTGAATTTTATAAATAACATTACACGTTCTATTAAGTAAATTTCTGGAATTAACCTACACCTTGTCAAAACAGTTACAGAGTGTCCATTTGGACATTGTCAGTGCAATAAACTTAGTGAAAGACATTATTCAACTTCTCGAAAAAGAAAGACAAAATGCAGACAGAGTTTAAAACCATATTCACACAAGCTAAGAATGTATGCGACAGCTTAGGTATTGAAATAACAATTCCAAGAACTACGAAGTTCCAGAAACATCGTTGTAATGTGCCTACATCAGATCCCGAATCATATTACCGCATCTCAGTTTTTTATTCCGTTTATTGATGAATCTGAGAATTTCTTTCTTCGTTGGACTGATCGATTTCTCTCCGCATGAAAACCACTACATCAATTTCACTCAATATATTTACCGAAAAGTGCAATGTACCTTATAAGCATATTGAAAAAAGCATCCTCTTTTATAAAAACGACCTTCCAGACCCTCACGAGGATACACTAAAAGGAGAGTGGTGTCTCTGGCAGCGTAAATGGCTGCTAGAAAATGAAAAACCAAAAACTGCGATCGGTGCTTTGGCTAAGTGTGACAAGAGGAGGTTTCCTAACATTGCTACTCTCCTGAATATTTTAGCAGTATTGCCTGTATCCACCGCAACAGTAGAAAGAACCTTTTCGACATTAAGGCGTCTGAAAACGTATTTACGGAATAGTGTTGGAGAGGATCGCATTACAGGTCTTGCTTTACTGTCAATTCATCGAGATCTCAGCACAGAAGTCAGCAATGAAAATATTTTGAATCACCTCAGTCAAAAAGCAAGGAAACTGAAATTGACCTTATAAAACGATGGTAAGTTTTTATGAGAATTATATAATATATATATAGGTATTTATATTATATATATATATATATATATATATATATATATATATATATATATAATATCATATATATATAATATATATATATAATATATAATATTATATAATTATATATATTATAATATATATATAATATATATATATATAATATATTATATATATATATATATAATATATATAAATATATATATATAATATATATATAATATATATATATATATATATATATAAATATAATAATAATATATATATATAATTTAAACTTCATTTGAAATGTAACCACTTGCGAAAGTCGCAGCCCCCCCGAAAAAAACTGGCTACGGGCCTGATATATATAAATATATATATATAATATCTATATATATATATAATATATATATATATATATATATATATATTATATATATTATATATTATATATATATATAATGATACATATATTATATTATATATATATATATATATATATATATATATATATATATATATATATATATATATATATATATATATATATATATATATATAAATATATAATATATATATATATATATATATATTTATTTATCGATATTATATATAAATATATATATATATATATATATAATATATTATATAATAATATATATATATACAAAATAGGTAAGACATAATTACTGATATCTTACTTTTGATCGGAATCTAAATCCAGCTGTTAAATCAACAATTTTTATTTTCACTTATTTTTGCTATTCTAGTTCATTTAACTTAACAGTGCTCCAAACAAACGTACGTGAATCTCTTCTATATTTGGAGTAGCTGTGGGAGGAAAAATATTACAAAACAAACAAAACGTTTACCAGCCCTTAAGGTGAATGTGTGTAATTTGCAGCATAGATTTAAAGACCGGAGAAAACTCATAGTAGACTTACATGCATGAGTGCGTTCAGCATTTAGAAAAGTTTAGTATTTATTTATAAAAAATTAAGTTGAAAATAATATGGCGCCAAATCTAAAAGTAAATTCCTTTATAACATTGAAAAAAACTCATCATTTCCGTCCTCTTTCCTAACCTTCACGGTTGATAGAATTCAATGTAACAGTTCGTTCGTTATTTTTAGAATGCATTGGGCACCCAAGGGAGATGGGATTTGATAAAAGATTGTGAAATAATCTATAGTATATGTGATTGGAAAAGGATGTCAAAGATTTTGGCATTTTCAAAGTATGTTAGTTGATTAGTACTTTAAAACGGAACACCTCTTAATGGAACAAAAAGTAGATGACACAAGTTATAAAGATAAGATGGGCTTCAAAAAACAAAACAAGACAATGCCATTGTTGTGAATGTAATATAGTTTTACCGAAGACTACTCTTAAAATAAGAGGATTCTGAATGCATGTACTTTGGGTTCATTAGTTAAGGCAGAGTGCTAAAACTATAGAATTAAACCATAACGATCCAAAAGAGAAGTCCATCAATTAGATGGGAAGATTTTCCAATTTCAGGGTAGGTAGTGAGATAAGAAAAGTATTGCTGGTTTTTTGCAATGTAACTTTTTCTTCTTCTTCTTCTTCTTCTTTTTCTTCTTTTGCTTCTTTTTCTTCTTTTTCTTCTTTTTCTTCTTTTTCTTCTTTTTCTTCTTTTCTTCTTTTTCTTCTTTTTTTTTTTTTCTTCTTCTTCTTCTTCTTCTTCTTCTTCTTCTTCTTCTTTATATCTTCTTCTTATTCATTGTACTTCTTCTTCTTCTTCTTCTTCTTCTTCTTCTTCTTCTTCTTCTTCTTCTTCTTCTTCTTCTTCTTCTTCTTCTTCTTCTTCTTCTTCTTCTTCTTCTTCTTCTTCTTCTTCTTCTTCTTCTTCTTCTTCTTCTTCTTCTTCTTCTTCTTCTTTCTTCTTCTTCTTCTTCTTCTTCTTCTTCTTCTTCTTCTTCTTCTTCTTCTTCTTCTTCTTCTTCTTCTTCTTCTTCTTCTTCTTCTTCTTCTTCTTCTTCTTCTTCTTCTTCTTCTTCTTCTTCTTCTTCTTCTTCTTCAAGGATTTAAAGCCTTTAAGAAAGCAAATAAAGCCTTAAGCTTTATTGCCATAAACTTCAAATATAAATCTTAAGTATAATAGTTCCTCTCTATAAAACATTAGTAAGACCGCATCTTGAACACACAGTGCAGTTTTGAAGTCCATACATCAAAAAAGAAATAGAAAAAATTTAAAGAATTCAAAGAAGAGCAACCAAATTAACACCAGAAATGAGAGTTAAGTCATACGAGCAACAACTACGTAAATATAATACGATTACGCGAATTAGATATACATTCTTAAGAGACAAGAAGACTGAGAGGGAAATTAATAAAAGTTTTCAAAATACTAAATAAATTTGACAATATCGATTACAGGCAATTCTTTCAATATGATTTTAATGATGTAACACGAAGTAATGGGCATAACTTTTTCATAAACGATTTCAAACCAATATTGCAAAGAATTTCTTCACTTACGATGTAATTGAGAAGTGGAATAGTCTCTCTTATGAGATAGTGAACAGTAGCAACATCGATTTATTCAAGAAGAATTTGGATAAATACCTTATGGAAATTGGTCTTTGAACTTCAATTAAACTTGATTTTTATTTTATTAAAACGATAGAATTAAACGTGACCGAGATAAAGTAAACTCAAACGAACAAATGAGATCATTTGGTAAATGTGAAAAGTATATTTTAAAAAGAATTTGGACGCCGAACTTATATAACAGTTTTGATGTTCACTGCTAGGAAGGTTAATTCTAACATTCTAAGCCGGAAACCTCATCGATCACACTATAATCTTAATTTGTAATAACAGTTTTGATGTTCACCTCTTAGAGGGTTGTTAGTTCTAACGTTCTAAGCCGGTAACCTCATCGATCACACTATAATCTTAATTTGTAATAACAGTTTTACAAATAACTGTAATAAATAACTGTAATAAATAGCTTTCATGTTCACCACATAGAACATATTTGCAAATAACTGTAATAAATAACTGTAATGAATAACTGAAATGAATAACTGTAATAAATAGCTTTGATGTTCACAGCCTAGAACATATCTGTTCTAAGGCGGTGATATATTCGATTACACTGATTAGAAAAAATAATCCAAAACTAAAATTTCTGATTCTTTAGCACTATGATGTTTGATGCTTAGAAAAATTTCTGTTCTGAGTGAGCAAACTCATATTTCACAATGACAGTGGACACATCCAACACAATAAATAAACAATAATACTTAACAGACGATGATGTTTGTTGCTTAGAAGCAGATCTGCTCTAAGTGAGCAAACTTATATGTTACATTGAAATAGGTAAAATAAGATACTTATTTCAAAAATACATAACAGATTTGTTTTGAAACAGTGGACACATCCAACAAATTAAACAAACAAAAATACTTAACAGACTAGCCTTGAGTTGACTTTAAAGTCTTTGCTAGTAGTAGTTCTTCTTCTTCTTCTTCTTCTTCTTCTTCTTCTTCTTCTTCTTCTTCTTCTTCTTCTTCTTCTTCTTCTTCTTCTTCTTCTTCTTCTTCTTCTTCTTCTTCTTCTTCTTCTTCTTCTTCTTCTTCTTCTTCTTCTTCTTCTTCTTCTTCTTCTTCTTCCTCTTCTTCTTCTTCTCCTTCTTAAACAACATGTATTTTCACCGTTTAGAACGCTCTAAGACAGTGATCTCATCGATTGCACTGAGTTGGAGATATAATCCAAAAACAAAATTTTACAAACCTTGTAGCACTGTGATATTTGCTGCTTGGAGACAGAACTGTTCTAAGTGAACAAACTCATATGTCACATTAAATAAGTAACATAATATACTAATGCTAGAAAAAGTAGCAACTAAGATTTTAAAAATACATAAACAGATCTGATTTAATACAGCTGACACATCCAATGCAATAAATAAACAAAATTCTTCGATCGTAAAGAGTAGGAGAAATAACCCGAAAACAAACTTTCACAAATTTGTAGCACTATGATATTTGCTGCTTGGAAACAGATCTGTTCTAAGTAAGTAAAGTCAGAAGTAAAATGGTTTATTAATGGTAAAACATGTAAAAACTATACTGTTATTAACACAAAAATATATATGTTTTAAGATAGTAAACACATACAACATAATAAATAAATAAAAATACTTAAAAGACTAGCCTTGAGTGAATTGTAAATTCTTTGCTGGTCAGTGTTCTGTAGTTCTGTAGTTCTTCTAATAAATGACTAAGATATATCTGAGGAAAAGAATCTAAGAATATTGATTAATAAAAATTTAATATTTGCTAAACATTATGCTGAGGCTATCATTAAAACTTTGTTCTATTGCCCAAATTTAGGTATATAAAGCTGTAAATATAATATTTTATATTATTAAACATTAGCAACACTTTAGCATATCATCTGGAACACGCTGTACAGTTATGGAGACCATACTTCAAAACAGACATTGAAAGAATTCGAAAGAATTCAAAATGGGCAACTGAATTGAAACCATAATTGAAAGATAAGCCTTGCGAGCAACGATTAATATGACTTGATTTAAATTCTTCAAAGGTAAGACTATTGAGATGAAAATTAATAAAAGTTTAAAATACTGAAAGAGTTTGACAACTTTGATCACATGCAATTCATACAATTTCAATGACATAGCACATAACTAGAGCCTAGAGGTGTAACGGATGGTGATTTTTCACTATCCGCGGATTGCTGATGCGGATAGCGGATAGTTAGGTTTTTAGCGTCTTAGCCACAAGTACTTCATATATATATATATATATATATATATATATATATATATATATATATATATACTATATATATATATATATATATATATATATATATATACTATATATATATATATATATATATATACATATATATATATATATATATATATATATATATATATATATATATATATATATATATATATATATATATATATATATATATATATATATATATATATATATATATATATATATATATATTTTTTTTATATTTTCTATATATATATACCTGTGGACCCAACTCTTTTGCACCCCACCAATCTCTTTCCCCAGCCTCCACCCATTTGGAAAAAGCTTATATACATAATATTACTTGAAATTAATAATTATCAAATTATGCATCAAAAACTAAAGCTTCTGAGCCCTTTCAAGGGAGAGTTTGCTTCTCTTTTCTTCGTAAATGAGATATGCACTGCTGAAAAGACGCTTACTAGCTACATTTGTTGAAGGGCATGCTCAGTATTCCCTGGCGAGTTCTGCAAGATGTGGAAAACTTTTACATTTATCACGCCATCAAACCAATGGATCTTTATCCGATTCCAAGAGTTTTCGCTTTTGGTAATCTTCGATCAATGACAGTGTCTTTTAACACCTCTGAACAAGACTCTTCATCGCTGCTAGAAGCCAAAAGAACGTTCATGGGTTCAGCAATGGTTTCGCTAACAGATGGTAAATGTATGTCTGTTTCTGTAATCTTTTCCTTTTTATTGGCTGATGAAATTTCTGCCTTTAACAGCATTTCATCACATAGTCATGCTAAATAAATTTTAACCATCTGTGAAACACATGGTTCAAGAAATTTGTTTTGTATCTAGGATCCAGAAAAGTTGCTATTGCACATGCGTAATCGTTTTGCAGAATTTGAAATCTATTATCTATCTCCAGCATGAGTGTTTCTGTCTTCTTTTAAAGTCCTTTTCTTTTAATAGCAGCTGTATTTAGCACAGCTTTCATTGTTGCAACTAGAGGAATCTCGTCTGACAAGCAAGAATTTTCTGAGCTAATAGTCTTAGTCACCTCTTAAAATGGTTTAAGAAGAGTAATACAATTATCTATAATTGCATTATCATCACCTGTCAGGCCTTTCACCTTTGGGTTTGTTCGAAGCGTAAGGGAAGACAGCTTCATTTACTTCTCCCATCCTCTCAAGCATGTATAAACTACTATTCCAACGAGTCTGAACATCTTGCGTTACAGAAAGTTGAGGAACATTTAGTCTCATAATTCATAAATGAATACTATCCGCTATCCGCAAAAAAATTCATGCGGATGCTAATGCGGATGCGGATAGAGAAAAATGGTGCGCATATCCGCATATACGGATGCGGATTTGGATATCCGCTACACCTCTACACGTAACATGCAACAATGGTTATAAGCTTTCTTGTAAATGGTTGCAAACCAATATAGCAAAAATTCCCTTTCCGTACGGCGTAATTGAAAAGTAAAATAATGCTTCTTATGAAATAGTTTCCATCATCTAGCATCTAATTATTCTAGAAAATATAAATAATATACTTAAGGAAATTATCTTTTAAACTTCTTTTCAGCTTTGAATTTTACTTTATTACTACACTAGAATTAGTGAACTATAAAATTGTAAAATCAAACTAGTACTATTGAAATCATTTAAGAAATATTAAATATACATAAAATAGATAAAAAGATATTAGGGACAAAAGTAAATAACAACAAGGTACCATATTTTAAGTGTTCTTTGGTATTCCTAACCAAGGAAATATTGTAACATGAAAGATTTAAATATATTATCATACTGCTTTCAAACGTGTTTATTATCATTATGCGCTATGCTTAAGAGACTACATTTACATATTATTGAAGGAAAAAAGTCTTCATGTAAGCTCAAAAGTTTAATGATATATAAATATATATATATATATATATATATATATATATATATATATATATATATATATATATATATATATATATATATATATATATATATATATAAAATCATTTAAATATCTATATATATATATATATATATATATATATATATATATATATATATATATATATATATAAAAATAAATAAATATATATATAAATATATTTTAACTTCTTTATATATATATATATATATATATATATATATATATATATATATATATATATATATATATATATATATATATATATATATATATATATATAATATAAAAAATAAAAAAAAAAATATATATATATATATATATATATATATAACAGTTAAAAGGACAAAACAAACTTAAACATTTTATTACTACAAAATCTATTGCTGACTAGTTTCGGGTGATCAAATCTTCTACCCATTCTCAAGGCTAAAAGTAGAATGAATAAAAAATAATAAACTTACAATTTGAAATATAAAATAAATAAATAAGTAAGTATATAAAATATAACATTTCAGAAAAAGCATTGTTAAATGGCGAAATCTCACTTCAAAATTATGATATTATCAGAATGCAAATTTTCATTTAACTTGGGTTTGTGGTGCCATATATACAAAGATTCCAACAAATGGAGATCCGGCTCATGTTCGAAATCTAAAATTTTAAAATTTGAATCCATTATAGGGTGATTTGATAGTAGAGAATGCGAGTTAATAGCCGAATAGGGGGGATGATGTAATTGCTCCAAAGTTCTGAAGGAAACACCTTTGTGCTCAGCGATGCGGGTTGAAAGACTTCGAGTAGTCTTCCCAATATATGCGGCATCACAGCCACCACAGTTATATTTATATATTACCGATGAGCAAAAAGGTGTAGGAAGTCTTTCCTTAGACTTGAAAAATTTACCAATTTTGTTGTCATTATTAAAAATCAGCTTTCTATTGGAGATATATTGATGATTCCTTCTTGCTATTTAGATCTAAAGAACATATCGAGATGTTTCTGCATTATTTCAACTCTAGACATCCAAATATTAAATTTACATTTGAAACTGAAGAAAATAATTCCCTGGCATTTCTTGACATCAATATTTACAAGGACAATGACAAATTTCAGACTAGTGTTTATAGGAAGCCAACATTTACCGGATTGACCACTAAGTATGATTCTTTCATCCCTCATATTTATAAAGTTAATTTGGTGAAAACTTTATTTGACAGAGCATATAAAATTTCTTCGTCTTATATTAATCTGTCAGATGAATTAAACTTCCTGAAAACCCTTTTTCTGAAAAATGGATTCCCCGGCTTTATCATTGAAAATATTTTTAGAAAACAGCTCTCTTTAAAATTTCAACAACCTCTTCCGGCCAAATTAACTGTATCTAAGGAGCTTTTTGGGGAATATGAGTTACCAAATTGAAAGGAAAATTAATGAAATATTAAAATTTAATTACCCCATCTTAATCTAAAACTGATTTTTAATAATGACAAAATTGGTAAATTTTTCAAGTCTAAGGAAAGACTTCCTACACCTTTTTGCTCATCGGTAATATATAAATATAACTGTGGTGGCTGTGATGCCGCATATATTGGGAAGACTACTCGAAGTCTTTCAACCCGCATCGCTGAGCACAAAGGTGTTTCCTTCAGAACTTTGGAGCAATTACATCATCCCCCCTATTCGGCTATTAACTCGCATTCTCTACTATCAAATCACCCTATAATGGATTCAAATTTTAAAATTTTAGATTTCGAACATGAGCCGGATCTCCATTTGTTGGAATCTTTGTATATATGGCACCACAAACCCAAGTTAAATGAAAATTTGCATTCTGATAATATCATAATTTTGAAGTGAGATTTCGCCATTTAACAATGCTTTTTCTGAAATGTTATATTTTATATACTTACTTATTTATTTATTTTATATTTCAAATTGTAAGTTTATTATTTTTTATTCATTCTACTTTTAGCCTTGAGAATGGGTAGAAGATTTGATCACCCGAAACTAGTCGGCAATAGATTTTGTAGTAAAAATGTTTAAGTTTGTTTTGGTCCTTTTAGCTGTTATAAATTTCCGCCTTAAGAAAAAGGTACTATATCAACAACTATATATATATATATATATATATATATATATATATATATATATATATATATATATATATATATATATATATATATATATATATATATATATATATATATATATATATATATATATATATATATATATATATATATATATATGGAGATCCATACCAACATATTAAACAAGTGTTGATGCAAATTATTCAGAAAGACATTACAAATAATGAATGATTAGTAAAATTTTATTTTCCCAAAAAAAACATTCACAATGAAATATCTCGTCAACTTTTTTACTATATATGTGATTGGATGTCTTGAGAGCAAAGAGATCCAATTATATTTAATATATACTTTAGAAGTCCTTTAACTGAATTTATAAATTCTGAATTTTAATTCTACATACTGAACATGTATAATAATATGCATTGCAAAGAGAATTTTTATAATATAAGAATAAAAAAATGGAGAGTATAAACTTGATACTTAAAGAAAGCTCCAGCGTCATAAGTTCTTATACTAGAAGAATATTGCCAAGGAATTTATGAAAGTCTGAAAAGCAGATTTTTACCTCGCTGGATGGGCGGTAAAAAATTAGTTATTGAAACAATTTTCAGGAAGGGCGTGACATTCTCGTTATCAACAAATACTTGCTCTTTTGAAAAAAAAATAATTACATATGTGGTTTTACTGGGATAAATTATCTTTAAGGAAAAAAAAGAGGAAGAAAAAAAGAAAATTTTCAACGTTAATTACTATTTTAAGAAAATTTTGAATTAAAAATTGCGTAATACAAAACTAAAAATTATCCAACATGCTAATATATTTCTAATGATATCTTTCAGTTATTAACTAATTCAGTTTAAAAAATGTTTCCTCAAAAGGTGCTAAAAACGACTACTGAAATATCTAATTAAGACTAAATCTCTTATAATAATCTAAAAGTAATTATTTAACAAACATAAATAAATAATTAAGGGTAATTAAATCAAACATTTAAAAAATATTTTTAAATTTTAAGGACACCAAGCACTTTATTCATCTTATGCACTACTTTTTCTCTGATGGGAAGCAATGCTGTTTCTTCTTCCATGTTGTCATCAAAGCAGTACTCCTTTTCTATGCATTTACGATTTTCCGAAAAATGACCCATGTAGGCAACGTCTCTTGACAAAGTCTCACTTTCACTTTGGGGGCTAGTATATATATATATATATATATATATATATATATATATGATATATATATATATATATATATATATATATATATATATATATATATATATATATATATATATATATATATATTTTACCGACAATCGGGGAAAGGTTACTATTTTATGTTTTTCCCGACCAGTGGGCCCCATACAAAGTTGGAAAGGTGCACAGTTATCAAGGTAGGATGATAGTAACCCCAGCCTCAGTCTGAACAGAGTCAAGATATCCCAGCCATCGGTGGGCATGGCTAGGCTCTGGACTCACAGAGACCTACTGTGCGTGAGGCTAATAGGAATGTAGGTGTCTGTATGGTAATAAAGGTTGTACCGTTGTATGTGTTGTCTATGGATGAAGTGAGGTGAGGTATTGAGATTAGTAATGATAATACACTATGCCGTAAACTGCAATGAATTACAGAAAATCTCCCACAAACGGCAATTTTCGTGTCCGTCCTGGTGACTAGTCGAAAGTACAAATCCCGTTTGATGAGGACTCGAACTCACGACCCTAAGCGTGCAAGCGCACCACTCAGCCTGCGCCCACCAGCTCTTATTCATTACTCTTTATTATATATATATATATATATATATATATATCCCAACATATATATATATATATATATATATATATATATATATATGCTATATATATATATATATATATATATATATATATATATATATATATATATATATATATATATATATATATATATATATATATATATATATATATATATATATATATATATATATATATATATATATATATATATATATACTCATATATACTCTATATATATTAAAGGAGCTCTAGCCCAGTGGTAGAGCACTCGCCTAGCAAGCGAGGGGGTCCAGGTTCGAGACTGGGTTGGATCGAGAGAATGTTATCTGTATTATCTCTAGCGAGTTGAGAGAGAGAGAGAGAGAGAGAGAGACTCATTATTAATAAGAGGAGTAAAACATTTTAAAGTCTTTAGCCGATTTTGACGAGACAAAATCAGAAAAAAATCGTCCAATTATATATTTCCAATTCACTTTTAAAAATAAAATCGGTTCTGTAAAAAAAGAAGTTACTCTCTTTTCCGAACTTATTAAATATCACTCATAAAAAACATGTTTGTTTTTTTAAATTTTAATCGTCATAAAGAATTATATGCCAAAAGTAAAATCTCCTCCTACTATTTTCAAATCTGCAATGAAGATGAAATAGGTTAAGTATAAAAAAGTTTTCCTATTTCCAACTTTTTCATTTGACCTTATTCAATTCTTTATACCGGTAATTGTTTTTCTGGCGAAAAGTATGTGAAGTTAGACCATGGAATTCTAATCGAGATATATTTAAAAAAAAAAATTGCAATTCAGATTTTTGGCTTTTTGATTTGTTAAATTTTTTTTTTTAGACCAATTTGAAATTTTAAAAAAAATGGGACATTTTTTTTGGCTTCATAGTTGAGATGGTCTTGCCAATGATTTAATGATTATGAAACTTTGACATTGAAATCATCAATCAAACTATCTTGTTTTTTTGTAGGGAAGAAATTATTCTATGGTAGTCAAATTTTCAAATTCTTCAAAATGTTACAAATATTTGAAAGTTGGAGTTTTATTTTATTTTTTTATTTTTTTTGTGAAATAAAAAAAAATAAATAAATGAAAATAAAAAAATAATTTTCAACTACCAATAAAATTGTATCAACAAATGTAAAAAATCTGAATATAATTTTTTTCCTATTTTTCTATATCGGAATTCTATCTTCAGATTTCAAATATCTTCCCAAAAAAAAAAAAAAAAAAAAAAGAAAAGAACGTTATATGTAAGCAAATAAGGTTATTTGAAAAAAAAGCGCTAAAATGAAGATAACGTGTTTTTTGTGAAGTAGTTTTCCATTGTATTACAAATTTGGAAATGATTGGGCGATATCTTTCCTTTGATGTTTGATTCATAAAAAACTGCTGAAAATTTAAATCAAATAAAGTTCTATTTTCATACCCTTAAACCTAGCGCACTAACTCTATTTTATGTAACGATTCCACTAACTATTCAATACCCCATTTTCATAAAATAAAAAAAAATAAGTAAATTATTATACAAAATTTAATAAAAATAAATAAATAAAAATATGAAATATGACCTTTAAGGAATTTACATACATAAGTGATAAAATATTTTATTCATATGTAATTGAAAACGTAATCCCAAAATACAGTATTTATTTCTTAACAACTAAAGGGTAAAAAATAAAATAATAATAAAAATTTTAATTTTAACATTGGAGAAGTTCGCTTTGGCTCACAATAGCGAGGTCGTGTGGACTTTAAATGGGGTAAGAACAGCCTCTTGAGACCATCATGAACAGGGGAACAAAATATATATATTTTTTAGGGTAAAAATGCAACCTTTTTTGAATCAACCATAAATAATTGAACAAATAAAATACATTCAATTGCCTATGTTTGCAGGATGCAAAACGGGGACTCATTCTTACTCAATCCTCACCAACCTCTGTCCCCAACCTCCCCCTTTGAAAGAGAAAAACCACTTCCTTAATTTTTAGAGTTACTAAACAGTTGATAGCATAGTTTAAAAATACTATTGAATGGTTATAATTCGGCAATGATAATATTTCAGCTCTTTCTGAGCATAAAAGTTACTACGTTTTGCATCATAGATCATGCTAGCATTACCCCCATATGGAGACCTTCACTGGCAACACATCATGGAGGACAAGCAGGGTAAGTCTTTGCTAACTATTAAAGATTAGGATACGGCTCATCATGCTTCCTCCACCATGCAAGAGGGTCTTCGTCAGGGGAAGTATATTTCTTTTTAACGTACCGATCGATGATTTATGATGTTTGTTCAGACAACCGATCATCTTCATCACCACTACTTGAATGTAAAATTGCTTTCAAGACGTCAGTGAAAGTGTTGTTCATGGACGGTTTTGAAGAAACATTTTTGTCCTTTGTTTTTTTTTTAACAATTTCATTCATGCATTTTTGAAATTCTTTACATTTTCGTCAGATGCTCTCTCTATCTCTCTCCGTAAAAAATGAGTATTGGAAATCTTTTCTGTTTTGTTCTGGTTCCAAAGACGTTGTTGCTATGGAAAACATGTCGTTGCTCTTTATGATAGTCAGCCTTTTGCTAATGTTTCTCAATATCATTGATCTTATCATTTTTATTCCTTGAAAGTCATTGTTTGAGGATACCAATATTCTCATCTGAGCAATTACAAGAAGAACAACGTCCTCTATTGATGTGTTTTTGCTGATTATCATGGTGATATCTATCTACAAAGGGTTTGAGTACAAGAATACAAAATGTTATAATAGAATTGTCATAGGATATTAGGAAATTTCTTTTAACATTATTACGACCATGCAAACAGTCAGATACATTAGGTTCTTGCATCCTTATCATCATTTGCAGATTACTGTTCCGGGCTGTGATGACGTCATGTGTTACTGAAAATTGTGGAACGTAAATTCTGTTCTTTATTTTCTTTATTTCTTCTTGAGCCATGGCCAAATGAATAAAGTGCGTCGCAATCGACCACATTTTGAAAGGACTTTTCTGACTGTTGTTTGAGAGGCCACTACATTTCTAATGTAAAGGAGCAGATGATGACGAACGTAGTTCATGTTATTCAATCAAGAAAGACACAGATCTTTATTTAAATTAGCTTCAGCATCTCTTATGAAACAGTGAACACCATCTGGAGATAATTTCCAATTTGCGAAAATTCTTCAATATATCACTGAGATATTCACCCTTGTGACATTCAGTGAGTTGTTCAGAGCAAAACGCTAGTTTTTGGGGTCTGAAATCCTTGTCTACGCCATAACAAGTCAGAGAGCACAATGAAACTCTTGATTGGGTTTCTGATCATTCGTCGGTGGAGACAGCTAACTTGAATGATTGTTTGATAGAGGTTATTATCTCTAAAACGAATTCATGCATTTTTTGACAAACAATATCTCTGTAGTATTTCAATTGACTTAGTAGGTAGAAAGAGAAAACCTTTTTTTCACAGTTAACATCACCACATAAGGGCAGAGTCCTATTCAATGAGCGGATGTACTCAATTTAGGCGTACAAACCAAAGAACTTTAACGTGAGAAAACACGGAAGAACTTCCATTCATATCAATTCTGCAATTTTATTACAATTTTTTCTGTTTTTTGTTTTTAGAGTCTTTACTTTTGTATTTATCAATACAAAGTTCAAAAGATATTTACTTCATTGTAAAAGCTATTATTAAAGATCCTTTCCTCCTTTACTCGTTTGTGGAACTTCTTCCTTGCTCGTAACTTTATATTATACGATAGCAATAATGCTTGGATGGTTTAATAACCCAGATGTCACTCTTTCTTTATTAGAATAATTACAATTGCAAAGTGTACACTTGGCGATGTTGGAAAAGATATCGAAGTAATTTCAAACACACTTTATGGGATCATTGTGCAATTACTTTAGCAGTTGATTTCGAGCATAAATAATCTCAATTACAAGTCTTTCAATATTGTTAAACTTCGGGTGTAACTTAAATTACTATAATAATAATAATAATAATAATAATAATAATAATAATAATAATAATAATAATAATAATAAAAAAATAATATATAATAAAAATAATAATATAATAATAATAATAATAATAATAATAATAATATAATAATAATAATAATAATAAATAATAATAATAATATAATAATAATAATAAAATATATAATAATAATATAATAATAGAATTAAATTAATAATAATAATAATAATAATAATAATAATAATAATAATAATAATAATAATAATAATAATAATAATAATAATAATAATAATAATAATAATAATAATAATAATAATAATAATAATAATAATAATAATAATAATAATAATAATAATAATAATAATATTCTTATGATAATAATAATAATAATAATAATAATATAATAATAATAATAAATAATAATAATAATAATAATAATAATAATAATTAATAATAATAATAATAATAATATAATAATAATAATAATAATAATAATAAATAATAATAATAATAATAATAAAATGATAAATAATAATAATAATAATAATAATAATAATAATAATAATAATAATAATAATAGGTGTAGGTAGAGATGGTATCGAAGTGAAAAATATGATTGATTTTGTGTTGGTGAAGGAGATGTTTAAGTATGTGTTGGATGTTAGATCAGTTAAAGGGTTAGGGATGGGATTATCGGATCATTATGCTGTTTTATGTAAAATTAAGTTACTGGGGGCTTAGATGGAAAGGAAGGTGATAAGGAAAGAAGTGAGTAGAATTAAGAGTGAGAAGTTAAGTAAACAATGTAATAGGGATAAGTATTTAAGAGCGCTCGCAAGTAAATTAGTTGAATGTGAACAAGTTGAAACTAAACAAATCTAGAGGCAAATGAAGGAAGCGGTTGTTAGCAGTGCAAAGTGAAGTATGTTAACATTAATATTGGAATAAAGAGGTGATGCAAGCGATTAAAAATAAAAAAAAGGAGCAATGGTTAAATGTACTGAAAGCCAATGATGAGGTTTCCAAAGAAAGATGTTTTGGAATTATATGGAAAAAAGGAATACTAAAAGATACATACCTAGGAGGAAAAGAGAGGTAAATGAACAGTTTGAAAGGAGGATGAATGGGAACTTACAAGGGAATTGGAAGCTCTTCTGGAAGGAAGCGATAAAGGTTAAGACTGAGAATAAAAGGAATCTGCTTAGAATAATGAATATGGATGGTGCTTTCGTAACTGATGAAGTGGATGTGAGGGGAGTGTGAAGGGAACACTTCGAAAATCTGCATAACATTGGCAGCAATAAAGATGTGATAGTGAATGTGTGTTGATTTAATGGCGAAAGAAGGAATGGGTATTTTGGGGATGAGGAGAGGAGGTAATAGGTAGAGTGAAAGGTTGAAAAATGGTAAATCTGCAGATATAGATGAAATTAACTGGTGAAATGATCTAGAACGGAGCGAGATGGTGATTGATTGAAATTGGATTGCAACAAAGCATTTATGGAAGGTATAGTTCCGAGGGATTGTAGGAGAGCAGTAATAGTACCTTTACATAAGGGTAAGGGGGAAAAGGGTAACTGTGGGAATTATATGGGAGTTAGTTTATTAGGCGTTGTAGGGAAGATATATTCTGGTATTTTGGTCGAAGGAGTGCGTCGAGTAACTAAAGGACTGATTGGTGAAGAATAAAATGCGTTTGGAAGTGGTAGACTAGGTAGAGTATGTGTGGATCAATTTTTTAATTTGAAACAAATGATTAAAGAAAAGAAAATTCTTAATTAAATTGCCGAAATCTTACGGCTAAAATAACTGAATTTAATAATAATAATAATAAATAATAATAATAATAATAATAATAATAATAATAATAATAATAATAATAATAATAATAATATATAAATAATAATAATAATAATAATAATAATAATAATAATAATAATAATAATAATAAAATAATTAATAATAATAATAATAATAATAATAATAATAATAATATAAATAAAATAATAATAATAAAATAATAATAATAATAATTAATAATAATAATTAAGAAAAATTTAAAATCGTTTTTAAATTTATTTCCAAAATACAAATCGAATTTATTTGAAAATTTTGCAAAATTTTTCGTTCAAATTTTTTCCTTAAAATAAAATATATTTTAAAATATTTTCTCTGCCTTAATTTAATTTTCCTTAAAAATAATCTTAGAAAACAATTGCGGAGAGAAGTGATGCCCGTCCGGACCGACCACAGCTTTTTCTCAAAAAGTATAAGAGGTATAGGTCTAGAAACTTGGAATATAAATCTAAATATATGTGTTAAGCTCGAAACCGTGTAAATAATTCAAGTTGGTGGGAATTTTTGTTATAATAAAAAGGAGGGGGGGGGTTTTTTCCCCCCCCCGGGGCCCCCCCGAAAGGGGTCGACGTAGATTATTGGGCGCTTAACGCATTTGTTGCGGAATCTGAGCATATGCGAGATTAGGCGCTAACAAGCGTTTCGGGCGACCGATACACCTGGAGGTCAACAGCGCGAAGGTCTGTATGGCCGAAGACGCAGACAGAGCGCGCGTGCGCATGCGCATGCGCATACACATAACATTATTAATTATTATTATTATTATTTATTACGTCGAAGATTCCGAATCTGAGTCGAAAATCGAATCTGAGTCGAAAAACGATCCCTGTAAGGGATCGTTTTTTTACGCGATCCGACTTTGCTTTCCGCCGAGGTTGCTTCTTCACATCCGGTTCTGAGTCCAATATATATCTACAAGGGTTAGAGTTATCGTATTGGGTTAAAATTTGGAGGATGGTTATATGGTGATGTAATCTCGTCGTAGACGAGATTACATACCCCTGCGTCCCCCCGTAAGGGGGGACCCCACCCCCTCTAAAAATTAAAATGATCGTAGAAGACTGAAACTTGGAGAAAGGATTTGGGTTCGGAGTCGGAGACGGAGTCGGAGTCGGAGACGGAGTTGGAGTCGGATTCGGGTTCTGAGTCCAGGGCCCCCACCGGAAGGGGTCTCAGTTTGAAAAAAAAAGAAGAAATGCATGGAATGCAAAACAGAGGAAGAAGAAGAAGAAGAAAGGAAGAAGAAAGGAAGGAGGAGGAAGGAAGAAGGAAGAAGAATGAGGAAGGAGGAGTCTGAGGAGTAGGCACAGACACCGGTGTAGGAGCCGATGCAGTGCTTAGTTAATAAATATTTGTGTAATGATGCAATATTGATGATAATAATATAATAATAATTAATAATAATAATAACATAAT
This sequence comes from Trachelipus rathkii, assembly GCA_015478945.1. Classification (NCBI taxonomy): domain Eukaryota; kingdom Metazoa; phylum Arthropoda; class Malacostraca; order Isopoda; family Trachelipodidae; genus Trachelipus; species Trachelipus rathkii. The sequence continues at coordinate 26,565 of JABUQX010131745.1, forward strand.
AATAATAATATATAATAATAATATAATGAATAATAATAATAATAATAATAATAATAATAATAATAATAATATAAAAGTTTTTGATTTTATTTCCAAAGTTCTAAATATTTATTTCTATACATAATATAATTTCCTTAAAATAATCTATTTCTATACATATTTCTATACATAATTTAATTTCCTTAAAATAATCTTAGAAAACAATTGCGGAGAGTTAGTGGATGGGCCAGTTTGGGAGTGGTCTGGTTTTTCTCAAAAAGTATAAGGGTATTGGGTCTGAAACTGGGAATATAATCTATATATGTGTTAAGCTCGAAACCGTGTAAATTTCAAGTGGTGGATGTATATAGAGGGGTCGCCCCGAGGGGTCCGACGTAGATATTGGCGCTTACGCCTTTGTTGCGGAATCTGAGCAATGCCGAGATTAGGCCTAACAAGCGTTCGGGCGACCGACCACCTGGAGGTCAAACAGACCGAAGGTCTGTTTGGCCGACAGACGCAGACAGAGCGCGCGTGCGCGTGCGTGCGCATACACATACACATTATTAATTATTCATTATTATTATTATTCGTCGAAAGATTCGATTTCCGAAGGAAATCGAATCTGAGTCCGTTTTTTTCCTGTAAGGGATCGTTTTTTTACGCGATCCGACTTTGCTTTCCGCCGAGGTTGCTTCTTCACATCCGGTTCTGAGTCCAATATATATCAAGACTCAGGGGTTAAAGTTATCGTATTGGGTTAAAATTTGGAGGATGGTAATAATGGTGGATGTACATCGCGTCGGTAGACGAGTTAACATAACCTGCGTCCCCTCCGTAAGGGGGGACCCCACCCCTCTAAAAATTAAAATGATCGTAGAAGACTGAAAATTGGAGACAGGATAGAGGAGTCGGAGTCCGGAGAGGAGTCGGAGTCGGAAGACGGAGTTGGAGTGGATTCGGCTTCGGAGTCCAGGGCCCCCACCGGAAGGGGTCTCAGTTTGAAAAAAAAAGAGAAAGAAATGCATGGAATGCAAAACAGAGAAGAATAATAGGAAGAAAAAAAGAGGTACAGGAAGTGGAGGATAAGAAGAGGAAGAAGAATGGAGAAGGATGAGTTAAGGGAAGTAGGGAGAAAAACCGGTGTTGGAGCCACTGGGTGCTGAGTTATTTAATATTTGTGTAATGATGCAAAATTGGTGTCCTTATATATTTATTGATCTGTAAGATTCGAAAATAATGGTTTTCAGAACCATAAGAAAAAATAAAAAATAAATAAATTAAATAAATAAATAAAATAAAATTTCCTATTCTTTTTTGTTTATAACTTACAAAATTTACGTTTTTACATACCCTAAATGCAGTAAATCAGTAAATCCAACCACACATCAGCACCATCCTGCCACCCTCCTGGCCATCCATGGATCTATTGAGCTATTGAATCAATTCATTCAGGTCACATTTTTCGAGTATCAATTTTGGATAAACATAACAAAAAAATCAAGTTCTTTATACAAAGATCAAACAATATATGCTGACGTAACAAAGTTTTCACATTATAAGCTTACTTAGCATCATCTGAACTATGAATATACCCACAACGACAAACCTAGCCCATCTTAAACAGGAATAAGTGGTTAACGTTAACAAAGTTTCACACTTAACACCATAAATAAATAAAATTTCCTATTCTTTTTGTTTATAACTTACAATTTACGTTTTTTTTACATACCCTAAATCAGTAAATCAGTAAATCAAACCACCATCAGCCACCATCCTGCCACCCTCCTGGCCATCCATGATCTAATTGATCTATTGATCTATTGATTCAAGTCACACTTTGCGAGTATCATTTGGATAAACATAACATAAAATCAGTTCTTTATCAAAGATCAATCATATATGCCTGACGTAACAAAGTTTTCAAATTAATAAAGCTTACTTAGGATCATCTGAACTATGAATATAACCCACAACGAACAAACCTAGCCCATCTTAAACAGGAATAAACTGTTAACATTAAACAAAGTTTCACCACTTAACAACAGTAAGTAACTAACATAACATCCAAAACGTAACTTATTCACAACTTTGTCAAGCATATCTTCTAACATAAACAGTGTTCAATTTCCACCAAATTAAAAAAAATGGGGGTAATATTTAACAAAAATTTACTATAACCTTGTGTAAATATCATACAAGACCAGCGAAAGTATGCTAAAGTAACAAAGTTTTTTCCCATTAATAAAGCAACATAGCATCAACCAGAAACAAGAGATATAATATACAACGCCAAACCTGACACATCTTAAGCAAGAATAAACTACCAACATCAAAAGTTCAAACTTATCAACAGTAAAAGTAACTTAACAAGACATACAAAAACATAATCCATTTACACTTTATCAACATATCTCCAACATGAACAATGTTAATTTTAATTAACATAGTTTATTTATACTAAAAATTTAGCATAACCTTACTCCATCATAATAACCCGTAATGGGGTAAAAGAAAAAACAAAGTAAATTTTTACCCTCAGTAAAGGCTAAACTATGAACATAACGTACTTAACACACAAAAACCAGACGAATAAACAGCTTTCATTAACAACTTAGTCAAATAAATGCGAAACATAAGTGGAAGTAAAACAAGTTTTCATTTTTATAACATATAATATTTCATTGAAAAGAGCGTTATATAAATACATAAAAACAAGTTTATTTTTAAATATATTAATTCATCTATTCAGAATCAGAGAACATAGGATTCAAGTTGGGTGCGTTCTATATATCTCTCTAAAGATTCAACACCCTTTGAAAGGATGTAAGTATAAATGCCTTCAGCAACACTAACCCATTTTTCGGCATATTTTGATTCAGCAGCACTCATTCTCTCATACAAGAGAGAAGTAAACTCATCCAAGCTGATTGTTATTAACGCACTCCTGTATACTGCATTATACGGGAAACCACATGTTTCGGTGTAAATATCATAGATTAACACCATGTGCTATACAATGTATTATGTCCCTCAAAGTATATCAACCTCGTTTAAGGTGTGTATGTTTAATTCGTTTTTTTATTTTAAGCAATGCTGTAATATTTTCAGGTGTTTGACAGTAAAACCTATACATGTGCGATAGAAGGTCACACAATCGATGGGTCTTCCAAGTAGTGCGTAACATCAGGGTTTTTAATATTGTCACACGCCGAGAACAAAACGTCTATTCTATTAGAACACTTACGTTGTCTTCCCAGTTAGATTTTCCAACTTAAGCGTCGATCTTTCGATAACAAACACTGATCCTCTATCCCATGCAGCTGTGATTCGATAATCTTGATGAATCCATCAGCAAACAAAACGAATAAAGGTCTATTATTATTGAACCTCTGGAAGGAATACAAGCAACGTAAACGACCGCCATTTGGTTTAACGATAATATAAATGACACATGCGTTGGGATAACCGAAGGCTCCTCATGAAGAATCAAACAACCAGGTGTAGAGAATGGCGAGGAGATGTCAATCGCACCAGTACAGCGAAAATAATGTCCTACTGACGGAAATCGTATGCGTAAACAACCGTTATAGGTAATGAGATTTCTTTCTTTCAACCAACCAGAAGAAAGTAAACAAGAAATCGACGTACGAACGAACCATATCAGTTCAAAAAGGGGTATATATTCTCGTTAGACAACAAACAAACAACAAACAACAACAACAACAACAATCAACAACAACAACAACACACAACACAACAACAACAACAACATACAACAACAACAACATAATAAAAATAGGTTCTTTATATACCAACCAAACGAATATATGCTAACGTAACATTGTTTTCACATTAATAAAGGCAACATAGCAAGCATTACAGGAACTAAGAATATAATGTACATAACAAAATCTAACACACTTACGCTAGAATAAACAACAAACATTAACAAAGTTCCCATACTTAACAGCAGTAAAGTACGTAACCACATCATACAAACGTAACCTATTCACACTTTTTCAAGCATATCTCTAAACATATCAATGTTAATTTTACATAACAACTGATTTACGTAGCATTTAGAGTATCATTTCGGGGATAAACATAGCGCAAAATGAATTCTTTATATACTAACCTCGAATATATGCTTACATAACAAGGTTTTCATATTAATTACGGCTAACATAACATCTATGACTAAGAACAGTTAATGTACAATGACGATAAAACTAACACAACTTAAGCACGAATAAAGTGTTAACATTAACAAAGCTCCACACTTAACACCTGTAAAGTAAATAACATTGCATACAAAACGTAACCTATTCACACTTTTTCCAAGCATATCTCTAACATATTAACGTTAATTTACATTGACAATAGTAATATTTAACAAGGATTTATCATAATCTTGTCCAAATATCATACAGACCAACGATAACTTGTAACATAACAAAGTTTAACCAAACATAACACAAAAATAAGTTCTTTATATACTAACCATCGAATATATGCTTAACCAACAAAGCTTTAGCATCAATAAAGCTAACATAATCATAACCTGAACTAAGAATATAATGTACAAAAGCAAACTTAACATACCTCGCGTATGATAATCAGCTAACATCCTAAAAATTTTCCGTACTTATCAAAGGTAAAGTAGCTAATAGGTCCCACAATACTCGATATGTTCACTTTTCTGCCATATCAAACCAACAGGTAAAGCCACATCATCTAAACAAAATCCCTTAACCAAGTGACTAAATCTGTCAAAGATACCAAACATCGTGGAACTATGAAATTAACACAATCTTCAATCAAGTGTCACTCGTTTTTGAGTATAACATCAATTGACTTATGTTATAAACATAAAGACATTAGCAAAATTCTAGGGCAAACCTAACATTACCCAACAAAAACTTAAACCTATGCTCACGTTTTCTAACACATCATCGTCAGTTTACACAGTAATATCTTACAAAAAACTCATCATTTCCCTAACAAATCAGTGTTATTTTTCACATTGTCATTTTACGTAATATTTTAACATAAACGTACCTAAACGGTTCGAATAAACAGTTTTCATAATCAGAGTATCTAAAGCAACACATAACCTTCGCGAGAGAAAACCCATGGGGAATGCGCACCTTGTAAACACTAACGCTTTCATGAGGAAACATGAAATATTTTTATCCTTACCCTATTTTAGACCCCCTGCCCCCTTTCAGAAAATATTCAATTCAAAACTGGTAGATTTTGCAACAGCGCAGCATACAGAGGCGATTTGATAGCAATGTAAGCACTGTAAGCACTGTAAGCACTACTTGGAGATCACACCCAGAGAGATGCAGCGAAGACCCATCTCGGGGTACCCTGAAGGGGGGTGTAAGCGGTACATAAGGGCACAGCCCATAACATAAAATTTAATGTATTATCTGTTTGAGCCTAAATATCATTTGATTTAATTATTATATATAATTATTATTCTGTTACAAGAAATAATCCTCTGTGAAGATGTCTCCAAGTATCAGAGACGGAAACGCGTCGGGAAAATTCGAAATAAATATAGGTCTTCTTCTTCTTTTGTAAATTGTTTTTTTTAAAAATTATTTTAAGAAAACTCAACGATGTACAAAAAAAAAAATATTTAGAAGCTTTGGAAGTGAAATCTAAAACCTTTATAAAATCAAAGGCTGATGTTGAATTTCTAAATAATAATAATAATAATAATAATAATAATAATAATAATAATAATAATAATAATAATAATAATAATAATAATAATAATAATAATAATAATAATAATATAATATAAAAATAAATAATAATAAAATAAATAAAAATATTAATAATAATAATAATAATTAATAAATAATAATTAATAGATAAAAAAGCAATAAAAAAAATAAATTGGGGTAAGCGAAAACAATTTTAACCAAGGGGGTTAAAACTTACACTAGTTTAGAATTTTTCAAATACGTGTTGATTGAGGTTGACACAAAAGAACTTGATTTGTATCAATGAAATGATTTACCATTTTTTTCCAAATTTATATTCTCCTTGGCATTAAGTTTTAATCTTGAAACATAACGAAAAATATAGGATCTGTCCAATGAGTTCAGAGGTGATGCTTTCGAATAGGAAATTTTGAAGATAGTTCTCCATTTTAAAAAATAACTTTCTGGTTGCGATTCTGTTTTATTCTTCCTGAAAGAGATAAATTATAATTAGGCTTTCCATAAAAGTATATTTTAAATCTGTGTTAGTGAAGTTCTTAAATACTTAAACAGTGGTAAAATAAATTCTTATATCAGTTACATATCAATTATCTGATACTAAATACCTACTTCAATGACTTTAACAATTCCTGAAAGGAACGGTGCTGTTTTAAAATTGGAATTTCGTCACTATCAAAAACTGCTAAGTAATCAAAATCATCTTTGTTTCGCTGAATACAATCAGTAACATAAATGTTTTGAATTCCACGATACTGACTCCATTTTATTTTTGTCCAAACTCTGTAAAATAAAAATTTTCATTATAAATCAGATACAGTAGAATAAATAAGACGTAAAACCAGCAGAAAAACTGCAGGCATTTCAGCAGCTGACTTGGTTAATGTCCCGAACTCCTGAGAAAATTTGGGATTTTTTCCTATCGTATCATAATATGCTAGTAATAAATTATCACTTTTATTTTTTATTCTATGCATGTTACTCCAATCTTCTATTTTATAAATGAGATATTATTTTAATAATGATGCACCACACGTTAAAGAGTGTTCTGACTTTGCCCTAAGAGCTAACTGAAATTTAAATATCTCATGGAATATATATCTACCATGATGAAGATTTTCACTTTAAATGATATTGATATTCTTTCAATTGGATCTTAGAGACCTGTTAATTAAACAATATATAACAACATAGATGGAAGAGTAGAACATTTTTATAGGCGACACTTTTGTGACAATTGTTAAATTCTAATTTAAAATGAACACTCACCTTAAAAATATACCCTCTTGGTCATATGGCGGAGGATAATTAAAAGTGACAAGCTTAACAATTCCTTCTTTTTCGTAGAAATCTAGTACTTTTTGGATATTTTTATGACATTTTGTTTTATAAAAGAAAATCTTGGACACTCCGAGAATTTTTAAAATTTCGATCCATTCAACAAGACGAGTAGAAAAATCTTCATTGTAGTAAAATAATGCTTTGCCACAAACACCAACTCTTATATCTTTGCTGAAAAATATATTTTTTTAATATAGTATTTTTATAAATGAAACAAAATATTTTAAAAATGGGAAAAAATTATCATGAGTTTATTACAGCAACACTAACCACAATGTTTAAACCAATATGTTTATAATGCAACTATTTGCTTTATTATCACAAAATTTACCGAAAAAATGTTAATAAAAACAGGTGAAACACAAATATAAGAATATAAATTTATATAAAGAAAACTATCAATAGCCGAAAAAATCAACTCTAATAAGTATGCTCCTTCGTTGAAATACAAAAACTACTGTAAAATCTTAAATACTTGAGAAACGTGACATTTACCAAGGAATTGATTAGGAGGAGGGTTTGATTTTTGCTCTTGGCTGAGCCTCATTTGGCCTCAATCTTAAAATGGACCCAATTTCTTATTTTCAGGCTATTTTGATCATATAAACAGCAAACCGCAGCTTTTATGATATCTAAAACGTCGTTTTCGAGTGTATTTGTCTTTATGACATTATGTGTGACATTTTTTTTATGTTTTTATGACATTTTTTGTCATTTCTTTTGTATTTTCATTTTTCAAAACCTATGTTTTAGACATTTTTCGATTCACATACTACTTTTTTTTCGGAAATGACTTCAAACTTCAAATATACAAAGATTGGACTATTACCTGAAATTTCTTGGAACGAAATATTGATATTTGACCAAAAATCCGAGCAATGATCTATTTTCAAAACATACATTTTTGGGGTTTTGAAATTTAAAAATTGATCAAACAAATTTTTTGGTCATTCGATCTGAATAAACTTTTCAGAGCATTTGTAGTCGTGGGAGATGCACCTTTTTATTCAGATCATTTTTTGTAAATGCAGTAATTTTGGATTTATCCTTGGAACATATTTGAAAAGAATTTTTTGGGGGAAATATCTAAAAATTCTATTCTGAGTATAAAACAAAACGCATAAGACATTAACATTTGCAGCTATGAATAAGTTCTTAACCTACTTCTCATTACACAGCAAAACTCAACTTATCCCTGCTTTTCGATCATATCGTCAGCAGCTAAAGCAGTATTATCTAACAAAATTCCTTAACAAAGTGTCCAAGCTATCAAAGATACCCGCATCTTGAACTATGAATTGATACTACATTCATCAAAGTGTCTTGCATATCAAATAACATCATTTCGAACTATGAATAAGGGTGGACATTAGCAAAATTCTATGTCAAACATCATAAAATAACTTATCGATCATACAGATCAACGAATAAACGCTAACAACTTAACCTATCCTACCTATCGAAACATTGTGCAATACCATCGAGTCGTTATGCTTACACGGTAGACTTATCATTAGGGTTACATTCATGTTTATACAAAAGCTTTCACGGATGCGCTCACTCAGCAACATAATTTCAATCTTTACTATACATAATCGAACAATTTTCAACGATGAGTCCCAACTACTTGGAGATCACCTCGAACATGCATGAAGACCCATCTCGGGGTACCCCGAAGAGCGGTGTGCAGTTACATAAGGCACAGCTTCTCAGATAGAGAAGAGTCATGAAATGGTTGAAATTAGTTTTAATCAAACAACAGAGAATGAATACGATCCTTGTAAATTAAGCTGGGCAGGTATTGTACCCAAACAAGATAAGAAAGGGATAAAAATAGTAATAAAAATGAGTTTCTATTTCTAATGAAGACAAACTTGAAAAATAATAGGAATGAAACAGAGTTTAATATAGAAAATAACGAAGATGAAGGTTTCACTTTGGTAAGATCTCGTAAAAAATATAAGAAAATTATATGTGGTACTAAAAATTTGAACCCATCTGATAATTTGAGAAGTTCTAAGTTCGTTTTAGATTTATATATCTGTCCATGTGACCTAACTGTTAAGGATGATCATATAAAAGAGTATATCAAGTATAATTTGATTGTTGAACTGATAAAAATCGGGAATTAAATTGCAGGAATCCTTATTCTAAATCTTTTAAAATTACTACGGAATTGAAAAATAGAGCTAAGTTATTAAATGAAGACTTTGGCCTGAAAGCATAATATGTAGAAATCTCTTTACTAAAAATAAAAAGGAATGATGAAAAGAATACTTCTGAAGATGTTAAGAAGCTTATGTCTGATCATGATATTTTATTATTACAAGAGATAATGTTGATAGAAAAGGATGTTTAGATAATAGAAAATTTATCTAACAAATTGGAGAATGTAACATTTATTAAAAAGAAGTTACAAACGTAATTCATGAGCGGAGATCGAAAAAGGGAATGTGTATTTTATGAGGGAAAGATCTTTCAGGAATGGTTAAACCAGTTTTAAATAGTGATCGTATAACTGGTGTAGTTTTAAGTGTAATTTTTAACAGGTTTTTGATTTTAAACGTCTATTTGCCCTGCTTTAAAAATGATCAGGTGAGAATTTTGGAACATATTAATTTTTGTTAATAGAAGTGGAAGCAGTAGTGAAAAGTACGGAACACGCTTCTTTATTATTACAGGAGATTTTAATACAAATTTCGATGAATCGATTTTTGCGGGACTGATTAACGATTTTATCGAAATAAATAATTTATATATAGTTTATAAAATAGCTTACCCGCTGACTCATTCACTTATTTGTCTCCAGCACATAAAACGACCTCTTTGTTAAATCATGTATTTTGTTCAGGGAACTTAAAAGATTTTTTGATAAGCATATATTTTAAATGACCATAGTTTGTATAATCATTTTCCTATGTCTTGTAAACTAAATAATGAAGTGTAGTCAATTTTTGGATTGTGAGGTTGTTAGTAATGAGTTTATATATTGGAATTAACTCACGATTGAAGAGGAAAATGATTATGCTAATAATATTGACTACCTATTTGATAAAAATATTTTTTTAGAAAATGAGGTTGCTTTCTACAATAACTATAACAGCGGCAATGATAAACATTTATTTCAGATAAGACATTGGTATGAAGATATTTGCAAAGTTTTACAAACTGCAATTAAAAATTTTCTTTACTAATTAAAAATGTTAGAAAATATACTCCAGGATGGAATGAAAAATTAAGGGATTTTTATAAAGTGGCATATTGACATTTTAAAGAATGGAAAAAGAAAGGGAGAAAACGTCAGAGTACGAATTTGATAAAATGTGTAAATCAAGAGCTAATTCGAATTTAAAATATGTAGATTGAGGGAAAATGAGATAAGGAAGGAAAATTTGTCAAAAGCTTTTATTGTAATAATTTTTATTTTTTTTTTTTTTGGAATATGGTTAGTAAGGAAGGTTTACTAAAAAGAGACGTAATAAAGATAGATGAAGGAAATGATCATGGAAATATAGCGGAACTATCCCAGAATAAATTAGAAAAGTGTTTGATGATAGATCTTGTCAATCTCACACTAAGAATTTGAAATTTGGGAAGGAAAAATTGTATAAAATTATAGCGAAATTCAAGAATCTATGTATGATGCGCAATCATATTCCATGTGACTTATTGGAGGACTTGATAACGCCGATTATAAAAGATAAATACGGAAATTGTTGTGATTCCAATAATTACAGACCGGTGATGATGTCATCTGTCTTTCTAAGGTTGTTTGAGTATAGAATTCTGAATAGAATTAAAGATTATGTCATTCTGGATGATAGACAATATGGATTTAGAAGCAATTTCTCAAGAGAGATCACAATCTTTGTTTTGAAGGAAACTATTGCAGAATACATCGAGGGAGGTTTAACCATGTATGCGGCATTTCTAGACCTTTCGCAGGCATTTGACAGAGTCAATAATGATATATTTAAGCAATTGGAAAATTCGAAAATTTCTGATATAATGCATAACATTCTAGTTCATATTTACAATAATCAGTTTGCTCATGTTAAGTATAAAAATAATGTATCAAATAAATGGAAGATAAAAAATATTGATGGACAAGGAAAAATTGTGTCACCTCTAATCTTTTGTATTTATATAGATGAACTTATAAAATAATTGGTAAATAGTAAAATAGGTGCTAGGTTAGGTATGAGCATGTCTAATGCTGTTATGTACGTAGATGATCTGGTTTTGTTGGCTACCTCAATAGAAGGACAGCAAAAGCTCTTAGATATAACAGAAAATGTAATTAAGAGCTTAGGCTAGAAAGTAAATGTGGAAAAAAAGTAGAGCAATTGCGTTTTCTAATAGATCAACTAAATATAAGGATGAATTAGTCAAAATAAGAATTTCTCTGGATTTTCTAAATTGTTCTATGGAAACTAAATTTGTTGGTTACACTCTTATTATAAATAATCTAGAAGAAAATCTGAAGTTAGATGAGCTAGGAATAAATTTCTATGAAAATGTAATGTCATTTTAAGAAGATTTGGTTTAATAAGATCGGATATTATTTTCCTCTTGTTGAAATAATTTTGTATGCCATTGTATTTAACTAATTTATGGACGAATAAATATAATATTAGTTAAGTTTACAGACAGTTTGAAGTTAGTTTTCACAGTGCTATGAAAAAGTTTGTGGAATTTTGAGTAGGAGTAGTAATAATTTAATTTGTAAATCATTTAGAACGGCTCACGTTCGAACATTACTTAAGCTATTTGAAATTATGCACTGTATTTAGATTATTTAGCAAACCATGTGACTTTGTATATAAGAATATAATATTAAAAAGGGGTATTTTGCTGAAGGACATTGAAAAGAACATTTGTAACTAAATATGAAGTTATTAATTTATTTGATAATGATTTGGATGCTCTCAAAGCGAGAATGAAATTTGTGCAAAATAGGGAGGATCCCTTAAGGTAACATGGGGTGGGAGGACATGATCTTGTGTTAACTATGTTTAATTTTATAATATACTGTAGTTATATATTATGTAAAATATTTTTTAGAGTACTTAGTGTAGGAAATAAAGAATTAAAGACTATCTATCTATCTATCTATCTATCTATCTATCTATCTATCTATCTATCTATCTATCTATCTATCTATCTATCTATCTATCTATCTATCTATCTATCTATCTTTCTATCTATCTATCTATCTATCTATCTATCTATCTATTTATCTATCTATCTATCTAACGATCTATCTCCTAAATTTTGTCAACCTTGTATAATCTATCTATCTATCTATCTATCTATCTATCTATCTATCTATCTATCTATCTATCTATCTATCTATCTATCTATCTATCTATCTATCTATCTATCTATCTATCTATCTATCTATCTATCTATCTATCTATCTATCTATCTATCTATCTATCTATCTGCCAATGAAAAATTTTAGGTCCTATTGTGAAATAGAATTTTGGTATTGTTTGTAAATTGACATGTAACTTAAAACATTTAAAAGAAAACACTTAAAGCATTTCTTACAGTGAGTAAAATTTAATTAAAAAATAATTCAAGATTTTTTTAAAAATAAATTTGATAATTTTAAAATTAAAAAATTTGGCTTAATTATACGGTTAAACTTTAATTATTCTTACTTTAATGATTCTTCTGTCTTCTTGATTGGTGAAGATGATATCTATAATATATATATATATATATATATATATATATATTATATATATATATATATATATATTATATAATATAACAGGGTGTTTACGAAATAGGGGGACAAATTTGGAGGATATTATTTTTGTACCATTACAAGCGTTTTGTCTTAAATAAAGTTACCTGTAAAGTCCTTCATTTAGTAGGTAAATGAGTTAGAAAGGTGCAAGGGGTATGATGTGAATATTGGTGTTTATGTTCCGTAGAGGTGACGAATTGGCTACGGAAACTTTCAACGTAAAGTAGTGACCAATAGAACAGGGTATTGATGTCTCTAATATTTGGACACTGGCTATAGGTTGCTTGATAGGTACCAACTTATTATAGAGATAGGATGAATAATACTAGGAATATTGTTGATAGTATTCGAGCATAATTAACCCGGAAAACGGATACAAACATTAACAATAATAATACAAATAATAATGGGATCATATAATACTCCTAATATTACTATTAACAATAATTAATGCCTTTAATAAACAATAATTATTTGATAAGTAAATTACTATGATAATAGTATAATACGAATAGGAACAGGAATAATAATAACAAAGAAGTAATAATAAGAATAAAACATAATAATAATAATAATAATAATTAATAATAAAATAATAATATAATAATAATATAATATAATAATAATAATAATAATAATAATAATAATAATAATAATAATAATAATAATAATAATATAATATAATCAAAATAATATTAATAATAATCATAATAAAATGATAATATAATAATTTTAATAATAATACATAATAAATAATGATAAAAATAAAAATAATAATAATTATAAGAATAATAATTATAATAATATAATATATAATAATAATATAATAATAATAATATAATAATAATAAATAATAATAATAATAATAATAATAATAATATAAATAATAATATAATATATAATATATAATAGTAATAATAATGATAACTAATAATAATAATATAATAGTAATAATAATAATAATAAATAATAATAATAATGATAATAATATAATAAAATAATAATAATAATAAAAATATTATAATAAAAATAATAAAAATAATAAATAATAAAATAATAATAATAATAAAATAATAAATAACTAATAATAATATAATAATAATAAATAATAATAATAAATATAATAATAATAATAATAATAATAATGAATAATTGATATAAATACTAAATACTATAATAATAATAATAAATAATAATAATAATAATAATAATAATAATAATAATAATATAATAATAATATAATAATTAATAATATATAATAATATAATAATTATAATAATTATAATAAATAATAATAATATAAATAATAATTATTAAAATAATTTATACTTTTTTACAAGTTCTTTCTATTCTTCACTATAGTTCTTTTTTTTCAGAAGAAATTTTATTCAGGACTATTCGAGAATAAAAAGAAGTTAAAACTTTTTAAATATTATAACCAATATTTCGCCTGCATACTTCAGGCATGATCACGGTTAACTAACCTATTATTTATAATGCAGCTTACAAAAATAAATTCTAAAATATAAAAACTAATAAATTATTTTACATTGAATTGTGAAGTTTTAAAAAAGATAATTTTGATGAAAGAATTATCAGAAAATCAAACAAAAAATCAAAAAAAAATTACATTGCTTTGCAAATACAACTATTATCATAAAAACTATCCATAACCTGCAAAACAGTAACATATTCAAAAAACATTCAGGCATTTCATTCATTTCATTAAAATTTCACATTGATGTCTGGCTTAAGTTTTTTAAATAAAAAGAGATATTCTGCTATGCGCAGATAGTTAAAATTACCTAAAATTGAAAATAAAATTTTAAAAGCAATTAGCCTATTTCAGCTGTAGGAGGGATTTGTGCCGTCGTAGTAATGCCTTCATATTTTCTTGGTTTAACATGTGTTGGCAATAATTCGGAGTTCTTAGTGTGAAATTTCCGTTTCCCACAAAGAAGAATTGCAGCAAAATTTTTCGCCAAATTAAATTGATAAATTTAACAAAACTGCCGCATTTCTTGGCTCTATGAACACGGGTATAAAATATGAAGACAATCGTCTGCGGTGGTATAGTAACTTCTAACATTTACCCTTTTCTCTGACTTAATTTTCCTTTACAATTATGTTTATTTTCGTTCTTCTCTTGAAAAATTTGTCAAATTTAATGATTCAAAATAAAAAGTTATCTTGCTTTCCATGTTAGGTGAATTTTTATTTGAAGTAAAAATGTTGTTTATAGTTCTATTAATAACACGCTTTTCTAATTTTAATTTGAGGGTAACCATTATTAATTAAGTTTTTTGTTATTCCTATTACCTCTTTGTTAAAGAGTTCCCACGTTGAAGTTTTTTTATAAGCTCTGTGAATTAGGGTTTTA